>MU707032.1:0-38445 GCA_026770625.1 Nicotiana glauca
TCCCATTCCATTTTGCGGATAGTGCATAGTTAATAGCCTTATTTTTCCACACATTTGTCTGCCTCCCGTGAACTTATAATATCATTATGCCTGTTTAATCAGTTTATAATACCACAACTTCACCACCGGTATTCTCACTTCCCATTGTATGTAGACATGAACTATATCTAGATCCTTTATTGATATTTACTGTCACCCAAGTCATTTGCATTGCGGTTAGTCCCTTATAACTTTTATTAACACTTGTGCTCTAAGCGAGTCCACCATTTTGATGCAAGATATTTTATGATAACCATGACCATCTCAATTTAAAGGTTTTCTCCCGATTTCTTCTCGCCTCATTCTTCCTACCTAGTGAATAGCCATGCACTCTTCCATATGTTACATGGTCTTTTACCTTAGGTATTTCATCTGGTCCACCTCTTAACTCTTATTAGGATATCCGTGGGAAAGTGTGTTCGTCCGTATATCACTTAACACTTATCTGTTTGTAAGATTCTTTAGAGGCTCTCCATCTAGCCCAAATACCTTCTTGGGTTATTGTAGCATCACATTTATTTCTCCCACTCGTTCTGCATTTCTTAATGTCCTGGAACTTTGGTTAAATCACAAATTTATGATTAGCCCATTCTAAAAACTCGCAATCTTTCACATTTTACCTATGGTACCTCCTTGGGTTCTATTGCTCCTGACCTTATAACAAGTATAAAATCCCTTTACAAACATACTCTTATTTTCTAGGATCGTTGACCCCATCATTCACATTGCCATGTATGAAGAATTTACCTTCCTTAACCTTCCACCTTCTTGGGGTACTAGTTGTCTATCATTAGCATATCTTTTCAGACGGTCATGTTACCCGTTATCTCTTTTCTAGACCACACATGTATTCAACAAAATATTCAAACATCATAGCTACATGGTCTCACTCTTGTTTCATTGCATTTAAGTGGCGTTACGATGGCCCTTCCTCCCCTACTTGGGGCAAATGTCCTGGAGTTTGACACAAGTCTTGAATTTACCAACTTTAGGGACATATGCCTCATATATCTATCCCTTATATATATATTGGACTATTAGGGAGGTTTAAGTCACCATAGTATCAATCCCATAAGTTCTCTACTCTTATTCAGCCACACAGCTCTGGGATTCCAAGTTCCCATGTCAATGTCCTTTATGAGTGTAATACAACTTCGTACATTTCCGGGTCCTTATAAAGTTCGTGGTACAAGGGTCTTCTCATCTTGAGTTCAGTTGAGTCTCATTTCATAAGTTCTTACCTCATGTGAGAGACTTACACTCTTATCATTAATCTCTTGGTCATTCTCTCATATATCACGTCCTTACATAACCAATTTTCTTTCACACCTTAGGATCATTTACATACTTCTCGCACTATCCACGTGTGCTGTTCAAGCTTACGTCTCATTTATCAAATCAATGCCTCTTTGGGTGGGTAATAACTTTTAACACATTTCTCAAATAAAGTATACTTAAGGTACTATGTACATATACTATATATCCATATCATTTGTTCAACAAGATACATGTGTCATTTCCTTAATCTCCATGTCTTTGCTCATTGGTCATGTCATATGACAACATTACTTGAAATAGACGAAAGAGCATTTAAAATTACCTTGAATCTCAACACACGAGTTATAAAACAATCTTATAGTCAAGCTTTATCGCACGATCTGGAGTGTTGAAGAAGGGTAAGATTCCTAAATGTCCATGTAGCCTCCAACTTATAGATGTGGTCGACAACACACCGATAAGAAGGACTCCACTAGACATGGCTCCGAGACATCCTAGGACACTTTAAAACCTTAAGCTCTAATACCAAGTTTGTCACGCCCCAAAACCGAGGGACACGACCGACGCTCAACCGGAGGACGCCAGTCAAGAGGACCTGGAATTGCATTTCCTATCCCACGTGTTACCCCGTGATTTAAATATACATTATTCTTGTGAAATAACAATTTAAGACATAAGCATAAACTTACAACTTGAGTTCATTTCTACTTTTTATCATTTCCAACATTTGATTCCAAGTACTTGCAAAATACATACAACATTTACCAACGTGGACCACGATTCTGAACCGTACCATTACTACCGAAAAATACTTTTTAACACCACCCACATTGTGTCAATGGAGCCTCTATGAACACTAGGAACTTAACCAATACTTGCCGGCGACAAGGCCCCGGCTATACTTTACAATGCGCAATAAACTCAAAAGAAGGTGGCATGAACCACACATGACCCCAAGAGTAAGTGGGGCTCACCAATGCAACTAATGGGATGGAGAGGAGTGCTACTATCAATAGACTGGAGTACCTGTTATAGATCCACTTACAATCATAACACGAATGTAGCGCCCCGGCAAAAGGGACGTCAGTACATTTGAATTGTACTGCTATGTATGAACAAACTTTACCCCAAGTAAAACCAATCAATACACAGATAACAAACAGTAATGGAATCAACAATCAAATGCATATGAAAGGAACAACCAAAGCCAAACAAGTTTCACAATCTCTCCTTTTCCCCTTTCAACATTATGTCATCACATTAATTATTTCACAACTTTCACATATTTTCATTTCAGTAGTGATTTCGATCACTTTTCTACCCTTATTACCTCGGCCACCCTTATTACATCGGCCACCCTTATCACCACAAACCACACCTTATTACTCCGTGTTGCGGCGCGCAACCCGATCCCACCGAACAATCACAATTCACACATCAACAACAACAATTCACAAAGAATTTTCATAATCATCAATACCATTTCTATCATATACAATAGCTCACATACCCTTTAAGTCATAACTATAATTGCCCATGACAAGTCACATACGATATTACCATAGTTGTTTCAATCTCATCAATCACGGTTTCTTCCATCATTTGTTACACAACTTTTACCACATAAAAACATTCACACACACACTTGGTTTGTTTCTATTCACTTACAAAATTATATCGGGAGACTTAACTAACAACATTCAAGGCATAATAATCACAAGGATTCACAAATAGTCCACATAGAAAACACATACCAAATACTCGTACACCAAATAATGTGACTTTACAAAGGTTAAAGTTAGCCATACATACCTCAATTTCGCCCCTTAATGATACTAAAATGATCCAATATACTTAAGCAACTTCAATTTATAACACAACATTCAATGGGACCAATATTCGTAACAAATTCCATAACTTATGCCATTTAGACATATTATCAAACACCTTGTAGGTATAAATCTTTTCATCTCATAACCATAGTATTAGTTCATCCATCTATCACCATTGACTAAAAACTTATTCCACCGTCATTCGTAACCAATTTATAACTTCCAACAACATATGTATGATCATCCATCCATACCCAACCAACAGTTCATATCAAATAATCCCCCTTTCAATCCCTACAATAGTTATGAATTTATATTGGGAACTTATGGCTTCCAATCACTACACCAAGAGTTCCAACACTTAATTCATACTCATATTCCCACAATATATCCATATATGTAAGTCCGAGGTGTAGGATTTACCTTTTGGAAGAAATCTTGCAAAACCCTCCTTTGAGTTCTTGAAGGAATTTCTTGAAAATCAATGTGTTTTATGAGTAGATTTCATCAATACTAGTGTAGGAATGAATGAATTTCACACCGATAATGGAGATTGCTTACCTTGAATATGGTAAGAGTTGGTTCTCTTGAGTGGGTGAAGAAGAACCCCATGTTTCGTCCAAATGAAATGGGGAAATGAACCCCGAAATTGTGTTTTAAATGCCAAAATATCGGATGCTATGTGGATGCTTCGCATCCCCACTTCACTCCTCTCAGGAGCTCGGATGCTGACCCGGATGCTATGGTAGCAATTCACTGCCAGCCCCTATTTTTGGATGATATGCGGATGCTTCGTATCCGCGCAGTCCTCCGCTAGCCTTTGGTAATTTGCTCATAACGTCTTGTAGCAAAGTCTAAATGACGAATGGTTTGAAGCATTAGAAACTAGACTCAAAGATTTATAATTTGATAAGTTGTTCATCCCACAACTCCTTATAAACACGAAGATATGCTCGTCCAAAGTGAGGACTTGTGCAAACTCATTTGAAATCTTAGCCTATTATGAAATCTTCCAACTCTGCTTAGACTTAGGCTTTCCTTTGGACCTCACATCACTTATCTCATGACTTATACACTTATTAACATATCCAATTGATATCCATTATATCATTAGTCCTCGTTTTCACCCAAAATAAAATAATTAGCCGACCTTGGCACCTCGAAATCTTGAATTACTTAGCAAAAATTTTCCGGGGCTTTACAACAACATTGTCTGATAATAGGATAAACAGTAATGAGAAGATAACAGAAGGTGAATTCGAGGCCTACGAACATCGAGCATGTATACATTGAAGTCTCTGGAAATAGCTGAATGGTCATTGTCATCCTACACGAGCAGATGTACCTGGATCTACACAAACATCCGTAGAGGTCTAGCATGAGTACACCAATAGTAGCCATAAACTATCAAGCCTAACCTTGGTAGAGTAGCAACGAGGCCAGGTCAAGACACCTATTAGGAAAAGATAAACAAGACATAGTATAATAAAGACCAATAACTGAAAATAGGAAATGAATGATAACATAGTTGTGCAATAATATGGACTAATAATATAATTTAAGGCAAGAAAGGCAACGAGAAGTGAGCACATGATGAGAACAACAATTAATAAAATATGAAAAAATACAAGTAAGATAATGAAGAAAACAACAAAAATTATTCAACCAACAAGCCTTTAGAGCGTAGAAAGTATAATAAGAATCACAACTGAGGTACTACTTCTCATAGGCTCATTTCACAAATCACACTCACAGTCTTCCCTTATATTTCCTTGTGATCCTTTCATTTAGATATCATTGATAACATTTTTCTCGAAATAGTTACATGCTCTTTAGCCCTTCTCATGTCGCAGCATGGCTTCAAGTAATTCTCTTACTAGCAACACGCACATAAATCCCACCCTATTCCACTAGATGCACATCAAACCCTAACATTATACCAGTTGTGCCCCCTTTTTCTAATGAAATCGGGTTTTGATATTTGTGGGAAAACTCCTTTCCTTTTGGGATTGGGTAAGGGATTTGAATAGTCTCCACCTAACGGACTAAGGTGCGTTAGGGAACCTAGGACAATTAACTCATATAACTAGTTACATCACCAGATATCGGGTAGGGGCTTGAAATTACCTTGAGGGAAAGGTGTTAGGCACCTCTCGAGGTCCACAATGGTGGGTCCTTGCCAAACGTAAATTAAGCGAATTAGTCTTATAGACCAATAAAAAATTTAGACAAATAGACATTACTTTAAAGCATGAATTAAAAAGGGGTCCTAGGTTATTTAGCCTATAGGATCATTTTCGTGCAATACTTGATAACCGTTCCCAAATAGGGGTGCTACACATAACATTAGCGCACATGTCATCATTTCCTTTACTACCCAATTACTATCGTTCAGTTGTTACCTAAGCATTCTAGTAGCTTCTAATGCATACCTTATGCGTTTACTACCCGTTCCTTACCGGTGTCCTGGAGGTATTTAGGACTTCAATTTTTGATGGATCTAGACTCGCCTACGTTTCTTAAAAATGAGAAAGCTAAGAGACAAACAAAAGTTCATATAGGAGTGTCACATAAGGACAATTAAGGGGGCTCATGTTAACCTCCACAAGTATCCAAACAATGCACGCAATTCAATCAACAGAGTTTGTTAATTAGGGATCATATAGACAGGGTATGCAGATGAGTAGAGATAGAATACAAAAAAAGCAGTTTACTAAGGCGTGCATTTGGAACTATCATTTTTGCCTACTGGTTTTTATTAAGCCTCCAATCTGGGCATCTTCACGTGGTAGATATCAATATTTTAAAACCCCAAAATCATTAATAACCTACAAATTTGGATAAGTGATTGACAAGATTGTTACACCCCGCAATATTATGACAATGTTACATCCTGCAGTATTATATTACGATGATATTAAGTCTCGCAATAATAAGTTAAGATGATCACTACTAGAAAATAGACCTAAGGCAACGCCACACATTTCGTTGCCATAGTAAAAACATTCGTTGCGATAAAGCTAGTACCACGGTTTAGCGTCTGTTGCGGGAACTTGCGTCGCCATTGGTCTATTGAAACGTTTTCAAGCAACGGTTTAATACCCGTTGCCATAGGCATATCTACTGCGATGGTTTTATTATGATCAAAATCAACGATGAATAGTGAGTTATGGAAACGATTTTCAACCGCCGCTATTTGTGTATCGCGACGACTGAGAACCGTTGCTATAGACATTACAAGATTTTATATATTATTTTGTTTTACCTGTTGGAACGGTTATTGCAAGTTGATGCAACGGTTATGATGAGCTATTGCAACGCTTATCCTGAGCTACTGCAACACTTATCCTGAGCAAATGTGACTCCTGTTGAAAGCTATATAACGGTATCGCAACAAGATAAATATATAATTCACTAAAATTAATATATAACTAACGAAATAAAAATATATTCATCAACATAATGATAATTCAAAATATACAACAACGATTATCCATTTATAAAAGTAAAATATACGATAAAAGTGTTTAACAATCCAAGAGTTGGAATACATAAGTTTGCAAAATAGTTCAAAAATAAAAACATTTCTAGATTTTCTGAAGATTATTCGACCAATACTTTTAGGTAAGGTCTTCACTGCTTTCATCTCCCCCTTGATCATTTGGTTTACATGTAAATTCAACAAGAACAGAAATAGTTAGAGGGTAGGAAAAAAATACTTCCTTCTCAATATCATTATTATTGCACTATATATTAACACCAATAAAATAATATGAGTACTTAGAAGACAAAATAAAAGATGAAATTGGCATTGCCACTTCAGAAATCAAGCTACAAAAAAGAACCAGAAGTGCAAGTCCAAGTATGTTCCTTCGTATGTCTTCTCTTTTTAGATAAGGCAAGAAAAAGATGTTCATCTGCTGCTGATTTTCATATTGATATTTTTATTTTTAAGCTGGAAGTTTGCCCGTTCTTATTGTACTTCTAATCTCTCCAATCAACCAGAACTACAAACAGTTGTCTTTTTGTTCTATACAGGACCATTTGACGCCAAAAAGAAAAAAGAAAAAGAAGTAAAAACTATAAACATAAACGCTACTAATTAGTACTTATGCCTCATCACTTACTACGACTTCTATGGGTGGTATTAGTACTATGTACTCATTCCCTTGAAGAAGGAAAGGTCACATGCATAAGTGCGAGGAATCACTACTGGAAATCCAGAAGAATTGGCCTTATCATTTACTTGATTTGGCAATCAATTATGGGACAAGTGGAGGCAAATATGAACAACTTCTCATTGCTGCAGCATTGTTTAACACAGGAGATACCAAATAGTGTAATGATCTCAACAACACATAAAGGAACAACACTTGACATCAAGATCAAAAGCAGTTGGATCACAGATGATCACAACAACCATAATGCTGTAGAACAAACTTGTAGGTGGATATTCTACTCTTGTAATCCATCTACAAATACAGGGAGTCAGACATCAGGAATATCACAATGGAATCCATGGAATCAAAAGGAAGGCATGAAATTAGCTAGGAAATGCAATCAGCAGGAGTACACACAGGGAAACTTCTGGATAATACAACAGCTTTTAGCTGGACATAGTGAAGCTGTACTAAAGTTAAACCTAAGGAAATTTTCACATGCCGCTAACAATATATATCAGCCATACAAGAGGAGAGGCATAAATCATTTTCACGTAAGGATCGCAGTCAAAAAGAGGAGGAGCCAAGGCATGATCAACACAGATGTGTGGAGCTGGGCAAGGACTAAAGCAGACAGATATATTTGGAGGCAACATGATACAAACGTTGAAGAGCTCTGTAATGAGATTATTGGGCTAGTTTTTAGACATAAATGTTACATTAGACCTCATGTGCTATCATTGTTGAGTTTAACACTCAACTTTATATTTTCAGTTAAAAGCTTATCAAAAAGACAGAATCAATTCTTGAAAGCAAGCTGCATGTCTACCTCCAGTTACTACATTAGTTCTCTCACTACATGTAACCAGCATTTTTGAAAAAGAGACTGCTAAACCATCAGAACGACTAAGAAATAGCATTCTATTTAAAACCTCGGCTTTAGCCATTGCCATATAGTCGTCTTGCTTATCTGTTTTAAAATTTCAGTGGCACAATGAAATACTAGAAGATCAATTAATTAGAAGTAGAAAACGATAGTAGTTTGAGAGACACAGAGGGTGCACACAACAACAGAAATCGAACCTTGATTGTTGCTTCCAAAAGATGGCTAGTTGATTGGTTGAATAGCTACTTGTTGTGCGGACGAAGCTTCTCCTGGAGAACGAGCACACAAGTTTGCTAAAATATTAGGATCAATTTGCAATCCTGAACGCTGAAGCTGTACAAAGATATCTCCTAGAATTTCTTGTCGCATCATTCTCTTTTGTTCCTCATATTATTCCTTCTGTTTCTCAAATTGTTCCTTCTGTTCCTGGAACATTCTTGTCATCCTTTCTTCCATTTGTTGCACCAAATCATTTGTAGCATTTGAAGAGGATTCAAAATGTCCCATTTTTCCTTTCAAAGAAGTTCTTGTAACCCCTCGTCCATACAATCTAAGACGTCCCGGATGTTTAGGTCCCATAACGGCTGCAAATGCATTAACAGAACTGCTACCATCTTCACTTTGTTGTGTTTTAATTTTTTCCATTTCAGGCTATAATACATATTTATAAAATGAAAATTCTAGTAAATAAAAGCCAGTAAGAACAAATAATTCATCTAAATAAAAAAGCAACAAGATAGAATTTGCACAATTTTAGTAGTTCTATCTTCATCAGATTCCTTGTATGACTTTCCGGGTTTTTTTGCTCTTGTAGCCACAAAGAATTCTCGAAGAGATAAAGGTTCGGAAGTGTTCTTCTCTTTTTACTAGATACATTAAGAGTGGGTATCAAAAATATTCTTAAAAATGACAACATGATCATATTTACTGATAAATAAGAGCACACACCAAATCATTGTGGACTACAGCAAAGCTTGTTTTTATAGCAGTATGTGAATTCTTCAATTTTTTTCGATTTTATGTGATGACCCAAAGTGTCATCACCTATTTCCTCACCCGTTCCATGCTTTCGAGGCCATAAAAACCACATTTTTACTTGCCTCGATTTGCGTGCACAGTCTAGGTGCGTAGCCGGAAAACTTTTATGTTAAAATATGTGAAAATTTTGATGAATTTTGATATTAATATGATTATAGTTGACTTTGGTCAACATTTTTGGTAAACGAACCCGGACCCGAGATTTGACGGTCCCGGAAGATCCGTAGAAAAATATGGGACTCGGGAATTTGCCGGGAGTCGAAATCCGAGGTCTAGAACCCGAGTAAAAGAATTTTTCCGCTAAATTGTTTTTCTAAAATTGTTAAAGAAAATAGAAATGGAAATTGATTAAAAGACTGCGGTATCGGGTCGTATTTTGGTTTCGACGCCCGGTACAAGTCTTATATATCGTTTAAGCGCTTTCTGTGAAGTTTGGTAAAAATCGGATGTCGTTTGACGTGTTTCGGACCTAAATACCTAAGGTTGGAAGTTTATGAAGTTTGAAATGAAAATTATGATTTTGAGGCTTGATTCAATAATTTTAATGTTATTTTGGTGATTTGATCTCTCAAGTAAGTTTGTAGGGTGTTATTGAGTTAGTGCGTGTGATTGGTTAGGAGCCCCGAGGGCTCGGGAGTGAATTGGAGGTGGTTCGGGGTGTTTTACACTTAGGAATTGTAGCATATTTCTCTGCATTTTTTGCCCAGCTATGGCCTCCTTCGCGATCGCGGACTTGGCCCCGCGTTCACATAGCATTGGACCTTACCTTCTTCGCGTTCGCAAAATGGGCCCCGCGTTCGCGTACTTACAACGCTTCCTCAATCGCGTTCACGTTCCACCCTTACGCGTTCGCGTAAGACAATCCCAGAGCCCCCACCGGATTTCTCTACGCGTTCGCATACCCCCATCGCTAACGCGATGCCTCCAGTTTTCTCTTCATCGCGAACGCGGCCTCAGTGTCGCGATCGCGTAGGCTAAAAATGCCCAGTTATATTTTTTAATTTCCAAAATCAGAACACACGGGATATCTTCACTTTTCTATCGAGCCCTCTTCTCTCCCAAGCTTTAGGGAGCCATTAAAGCCCCCATTCTTCAAGACTACTTGAGTAAGTAATTTCCCACTTATTTCCTTCACTTTTCCTTCATTAATTAGCATGTTTCTAAGCTTAAATCATGAAATCAAAGTAGAAATTATTTGTTTTGGGTAGAGTTAGGGTTTTGAGAATTTTGGGTGATTCAACCTCAATTTGGGGTCGAATCTTAAAACTAATTTTATATTTGGACTCATGGGTTTATGGGCGATTGGGTTTTGGTCCGAGCCTCGAGTTCGGACCATGTGGGTCCGGTGTCTAATTTTGGGATTTTTGGAATAATGCTAGAAAATTCATATCTAAGCTATGGGACGTTGCCATTGAGTCTTTATTGATATTATTAAATTGGTTATGCCTAGATATCACTGTATTGGAGGTGGAACCTCGAGGAAAAGCAATAGTTGAGGATTAAGTGGATTTCAAGGCTTTGATGTAAGTGTTTGGTTTAACCCTAGCTTGAGGGAATAGGAGTAGAGTCTTATTTGTTAATTGCTATACACTGGTGTATAGGCATGGTGACGAGTATCTATACACCGGTGTCTAGCATAACCGTGTGTCCTTATATTGAGATTTATCCTGAATTGTTGCGATTCTTCCATGCTTATTTGATGATTTCTATATACTGTAAAGAGCATGAGACGAGGATTATGATTACTAAATTTCGTGGAGCAATGGCTCGAGTTGTATTACGGATTGAGAAGGTATATAATATGAAATGCCTCTTTGGAGCGATGTCTCATATGTTAAATGAATTATAAGTGAGAAGCGTAAGAAAGAGAAAGATTTGATGATTACTCCCTTGCCGGGATTTTATTGTGTTGTTATTTTTCCTTTCCGGGGCATTGAGTTTATTGATATTGTTCCCTTGTCGGGATTTAATTGTTTTGTCGTATTCCCTTGCCAGGATATTCTTCCATTGTTTGTTTACTTCTTGCCCCGTATTTGTGACTGTGTTTGGATAAGAAAGTATGATATTGATGGAGCGGGTTGCACGTCGCAATAATGATATATGAGGATCGGGTTGCGCGCCGCAACAATGATACCTGATAAATGGTATGGGTCGGGTTTCATTCCGCACAGTGGTATTGGTGGATCGGGTTGCACACCGCAACAATGTTAATGATGGACCGGGTTGCACGCTGCAACAGTTGTTGACACTATGTGTTTATATTGAACATTGTTTCCTTGGTTATTATGAATCTAAGCTGCTTTAGTTTTTATTCGGGATTTCTGTTATTTATGTTATCTTCTAATAGTATGTTTCCCCCTCCCATATTGTTAGTTGTTGGTATTTCCTTTCCGTTGTATATTTATAACTGCACAGGTTCATGTGGTGTCCTGTCTAGCCTCGTCACTACTTTGCCGGGGTTAGGCTAGACACTTACCAGCACATGGGGTCGGTTGTGCTGATGCTACACTTCTGTGCATTTTTTGCACAGGTCTAGGTTTTGAGGAGCAGCAGCAGCAGTAGTACGGGAGCCGAATTTCATTTATACGAGACTGAGGTAGCCTTGCAGGCGTCCGCAGGCCCGGCGTCTCTTCTTTATGTTCTCTTTTAGACTGTTGCCTCATTGTTTTCGAGATAGACAACTTATGTATTTCTTTCAGAAGATTGTTTTAGTACCTCTTTAGTAGTTCGTGAGTAATGTGACACCAAATCTTGGGTAGAGCCTTTTAATGACTGTTCCGCATTTTGATTCGTATTTATAAATCAGACTTTCGCTATTGTCCTTATTACATTTCATGTTCTATATTGATACTATGAACTGTTAACATAATTGTTTAGTAATGGAAACGGTAATTAAGTTGGCTTGCCTTGCTACCACGAGTAGGCGCCATCACGATCCCGACGGTGGGAAATCCGGGTCGTGACAAGTTGGTATCAGTGCACTAGGTTACACAGGTCTCACAACTCAAGAACAAACTTAGTAGAGTCTGAGGGGTAAGTACAGAGACGTCTGTAATTGTTCCCTAGAGTCTATTGAGTTAGGAAAAATCTCTCATTTGTTCTTTCTTATCGTGCGGTTCTGTTTCTCAAACCCCGGTTGAATTTCTACTCTGTTCTTTCGCAAATGGCGAGAACACATGCTTCCTCTTCTACCGCGCAGCAGTCCGAGCCCCCAGCAGCAGCCCCAGTGGCGGAGCCTCAGGTTGATTTCGATGAGGAGTTTCCCGTCCCAAAAGTTTTGGTGGGCCCAGCTCAGGTCCCAGAAGGGTTCATTGCCACCCCAGTTCTTCAGGACGTTCTAGTCCGATTGGTAGGCCTCATAGAGGGTGTCATTCGAGCGAGTTTGCTTCCAGTTGTTCCGCCAGCGGCGACAGGTCAGCCAGGTATAGTGTCTCAAGCCGGGAGTGAGATCACTCTTCAGGAGTCGGCCGATGTGGGCCGTAGAGTTGAGAGGGCTCTGCCACAGGGAGGTGGCCATGGGTCGGGTAAGAGGCCCCATCATGCAGGCAGATTCAGTGGTACCTCGTCAGGAGGTAGAGGTTCTTATGGTAGAGGCCATCCTCCCAGACCTTTTCACTCAGCTCTCCAAGTCACTCATGGTACTTCAGGTGGTCATTCAGGTTGACAGGGTCAGTCTCAGTTCCGTCAGCTGCAGCATTCGTGTGGATGTTATGAGTGTGGTGAGTATGATCATAAAAGGAGGGTTCGTCCGAGGTTGAGGGGTGCTCAGCCACGGCAGAGGAGGTCTTGCCATACTTGTGGTGATCCGAGGCACATTGTCAAATATTGCCCTCGATTTCATGGTAGTTTCCAGCATCAGAGTTCTCGTGCTATGATTCAGTCACATGAGGTTCCACAGCCTTCCCAGCCAGCTAGAGGCAGAGGTAGAGGTCTTAGAGGTGGAGTTTAGGTCACCAAAGGTAGAGGCCAGCAAGCAAGCAGGCCAGAGGCTGAGTCTTCAGGTGCAGACATTACAAGTACCATTCTGATTGGTATTAGAGATGCTTCAGTGCTATTTGACATAGGGTCTACATATTCATATGTGTCTTCCTATTTTGCACCCTGCCTGGCTATGTCTAGTTATGCTTTGGACATTCTTGTTTATGTGTCTACACCGGTGGGTGACTCCATAGTAGTCAACCAGGTGCATCGTTCCTGTGTGGTTGTGTTTGAGGGTCTTGAGACCCGTGTTGATCTACTGCCATTAGACATGGTGGATTTTGACGTCATATTGGGGATGGATTGGTTGTCCCCGTGTCATGCCATCTTGGATTGCCACGCCAAGACGGTGACCTTCGCCTTGCCAGAATTGCCCCGACTAGAGTGGAGAGGGATCTCAGGTCATGCCACTCGTAGTGTTATATCATATGTTAAGGCTCGACGCATGGTCGAGAAGGGGTGTTTAGCTTATCTGGTGTATGTCCGCGACCCCAGCGCAGAGGTTCCTTCTATTGACTATGTTCCTATTATTTAGGAGTTACCGAGGTTTTCCCTTCAGACCTGCCGGGTATGCCGCCCGACAGGGATATTGATTTCTGTATTGATCTAGTTCCGGGCATGCAGCCCATTTCTATTCCGCCGTATCGCATGGCCCCGCCAGAGTTAAAAGAGTTAAAGGACCAGCTGTAGGATTTACTAGAGAAGGGGTTTGTTAGGCCTAGTGTTTCTCCTTGGGGTGCGCTGGTGTTATTTGTGAAGAAAAAGGATGGTTCGATGCGGATGTGTATTGATTACCGGTAGTTGAACAAGGTGACGATAAAGAACAAGTATCCACTACCAGGGATTGATGATTTGTTTGACCAGCTTCAGGGAGCAAGGGTGTTCTCAAAGATAGACTTGAGATCTGGCTACCATCAGCTGAGGATTAGGGCGTCTGATGTCCCTAAGACAGCATTCCGCACTCGGTATGGGCACTACGAGTTTTTAGTTATGTCATTCGGGTTGACCAATGCCCCAGCAGCATTTATGGAGTTGATGAACCGAGTGTTCAGGCCTTATCTAGACTTGTTCGTGATAGTCTTTATAGATGATATTCTGGTATACTCCCGCACTAGGGAAGAGCACGAGCAGCACCTCAGAGTGGTTCTCCAAACTCTAAAGGATAGACAGTTATATGCTAAGTTTTCGAGGTGCGAGTTCTGGTTGAGTTCGATTGCATATCTGGGTCATATTGTATCAGCAGAGGGAATTCAGGTAGACCCAAAGAAGTTTGAGGCAATCAAGAATTGGCCTCGACCAACTTTGGTGATCGAGATTCGGAGTTTCTTGGGGTTAGCAGGTTATTACCGTCGGTTCTTGGAGGGATTTTCATCCATTGCAGCCCCGATGACCAGATTGACCCAGAAGGGTGCCCAGTTCAGATGGTTAGATGAGTGTGAGGCGAGCTTTCAATCAAGACAGCTCTGACCACGGCATCAGTGTTGGTTTTACCCACGGGTTCAGGGCCTTACACAGCCGATTGTGATGCTTCCCGTATTGGGCTTGGAGCAGTATTGATGCAGGATGGCAAAGGTATTGCCTATGCTTCGAGACAGTTGAAGATCCATGAGAAAAATTATCCTGTTCATGACCTAGAGTTTGCAGCGGTTGTTCATGCTTTCAAGATTTGGAGGCGTTATCTATATGGTGTGACGTGTAAGGTGCACACGGATCACAAGAGCCTTCAGTACCTATTCAAGCAGAAGGAGTTGAATGTGAGGCAGAGGAGATGGCTGGAGTTGTTGAAAGATTATGATGTTACTATCTTATATCACCCAGGTAAGGCCAATGTGGTGGCCGATGCATTGAGTAGGAAGTCCGCCAGCATGGGTAGTCTTGCTTATATCCCGGTCAGTCAGAGACCGCTTGCTTTAGATATTCAGGCCTTGGCCAATCGATTTGTGAGATTAGATATTTCTGAGCCCAACAGGGTATTGTCTTGCACGGTCGCACGTTCTTCTCTATTGGAGCGTATCCGTGATCGGCAGTTTGATGATCCCCATTTGTGTGTCCTGAGAGACACGGTGCAGCGTGGAGGTGTCACGAAGGTGACCTTAGGTGATGATGGTGTTTTGAGATTTCACTTGCGAGTTTTTCTGCCCAATGTTGATGGGATTCGAGAGTTGATCTTAGCGGAGGACCATAGTTCTCGGTATTCTACTTACTCGGGCGTCGCGAAGATATATCAGGACTTGCGATAACATTATTGGTGGCATAGGATGAAGAAGGATATTGTTGCGTATGTGGCTCGGTGTTTGAAATGTAAGAAGGTCAAGTATGAGCATCAGAGACCCGGTGGTTTGTTTCAGAGGATTGAGCTTCCCGAGTGGAAGTGGGAGAGGATTACCATGGATTTCATTACTGGACATTCGTTGACTCGGAAGAAGTTTGATGCTATTTGGGTCATTGTTGATAGGCTGACCAAGTCAGCACACTTCATTGCAGTAGCAGTCTCCTATACATCCGAGAGGTTAGCGGAGATTTATATCCGGGAGATTGTTCTCCTTCATGGTGTACCGGTATCCATAATTTCAGATCGGGGTACGCAGTTTACGTCGCGCTTCTAGAGAGCAGTTCATTAAGAGTTAGGCACCCAGGTTCAGTTGAGCACAGCGTTCCATCCTCAGACGGATGGTCAGTCCGAGTAGACTATTCAGATTTTGGAGGATATGCTCCGAGCTTGTGTCATGGATTTTGGAGGCTCGTGGGACCAGTTTTTGCCTTTAGCAGAGTTTGCCTACAACAACAGCTACCAGTCCAGCATCCAGATGGCTCCATATGAGGCATTGTATGGTAGGCGATGCCAGTCTCCAATCAGATGGTTTGAGCTGGGAGAGGCTCGGTTATTGGGTAAAGACTTAGTTCAGGAGGCCTTAGATAAGGTCAAGATCATTCAGGAGAGGCTGCGTTCAGCTCAGTCTAAGCAAAAGAGTTATGCGGACCGTAAGGTCCGAGATGTGGCTTTTATGGTTAGTGAGCGGGTATTGCTCCGGGTGTCGCCTATGAAGGGCGTGATGAGGTTCGGAAAGAAGGGCAAGCTTAGCCCTAGGTACATTGGTCCGTTTGAGATTCTTGATCGAGTGGGAGAGGTGGCTTATAGACTTGCATTGCCACCTAGCTTATCAGCCGTGCATCCAGTTTTCCATGTATCTATGCTTCGGAGGTATCACGGCGATCCTACACATGTGTTAGACTTCAGCACTGTCCAGTTGGACAAGGATTTATCTTATGAGGAGGAGCCGGTAGCCACTCTAGACCGGCAGGTTCATCAGTTGAGATCTAGGAGTTTTCCCTCTGTTCGTGTTCAGTGGAGAGGTCAGCCCTCTGAGTCCTCAACCTGGGAGTCCGAGTCTGATATGCGGATCCGTTATCCACATCTATTTCCTGACTCAGGTACTTCTTTCTTTTGTCTGTTCAAGGACGAATGGTTGTTTTAGAGGTGGAGGATGTGACGACCCAAAAGGTCATCACTTGTTTCCTCTCTCGTTTCGTGCTTTCGAGGCCTTGAAAACCTCATTTTTACTTGCCTCATTTTGCGTGCGCAGTCCGGGCGCGTAGCTGGAAAACTTTTATGTTGAAATATGTGAATTCTATGAAAATTTTGATGAATTTTGATATTAACATGATTACAGTTGACTTTGGTCAACATTTTTGGTAAACGGACCCGGACCCGAGATTGGACGGTTCGGGAAGGTCCATAGAAATATGGGAGTCGGGCATGTGCCCGAGTCGAAATCCGAGGTCTAGAACGCGAGTAAAAGAATTTTTCTGTTAAATTGTTTTTCTGTAATTGTTAAAGAAAATGGAAATGAAAATTTATTAAAAGACTGTGGTATCGGGCTCGTATTTTTGTTCCGATGCCCGGTACAAGTCTTATATATTGTTTAAGCATTTTCTGTGAAGTTTGGTCGAAATCGGACGTCGTTTGACGTGTTTCGGACCTAAATACCTAAGGTTGGAAGTTTATGAAGTTTGAAATGAAAATGATGATTTTGAGGATTGATTCAATGATTTTGATGTTATTTTGGCGATTTGATCGCTCGAGTAACTTCGTAGGGTGTTATTGAGTTAGTGCGTGTGATTGGTTAGGAGCCCCGAGGGCTCAAGAGTGAATTGGGGGTGGTTCGGGGTGTTTTACACTTAGGATTTGTAGCAGATTTCTCTACAATTTTTGCCCAGCTATGGCCTTCTTCGCAATCCCGGACTTGGCCCCGCGTTCGCATAGCTTTGGACCTTACCTACTTCGCGTTTGCATAATGGACCCCGCGTTCGCGTACTTACAACCCTTCCTCAATCGCGTTCGCGTTACACCCTTACGCGTTCGCGTAAGGCAATCCCAAGTCCCCCACCGGTTTTCTTTACGCGTTCGCATACCCCCATCGCGAACGCGATGCCTCCAAAATTCTCTTCGTCGCGAACGCGGCCTCAGTGTCGCGATCGCGTACGGTAAAAATGCCCAATTATATTTTTTAATTTCCAGAATCAGAACACACGGGATTTCTTCACTTTTCTATCGAGCCTCTTCTCTCCCAAGATTTAGGGAGCCATTAAAGCCCCCATTCTTCAAGACTACTTGAGTAAGTAATTTCCCACTTATTTCCTTCACTTTTCCTTCATTAATTAGCAAGTTTCTAAGCCTAAATCATGAAATCAAAGTAGAAATTATTTATTTTGGGTAGAGTTAGGGTTTTGAGAATTTTGGGTGATTCAACCTCAATTTGGGGTCGAATCTTAATACTAATTTTATATTTGGACTCATGGGTTTATGGGCAATTGGGTTTTGGTCCAAGCCTCGAGTTCGGACCATATGGGTCCGGTGTCTAATTTTGGGTTTTTTGGAATAATTCTAGAAAATTCATATCTAAGCTATGGGACGTTGCCATTGAGTCGTTATTGATATTATTAAATTGGTTATGCCTAGATATCACTGTATTGGAGGTGGAACCTCGAGGAAAAGCAATAGTTGAGGATTAAGTGGATTTCAAGGCTTTGAGGTAAGTGTTTGGTTTAACCCTAGCTTGAGGGAATAGGAGTAAAGTCTTATTTGTTAATTTCTATGTGTCGAGTACGGTGTATAGTCATGGTGACGAGTATCTATACACCGGTGTCCAGCATGACCGTGTGTCCTTATATTGAGATTTATCCTGAATTGTTGCGATTCTTCCATGCTTATTTGATGATTTCTCTATACTGTAAAGAGCAAGAGACGGGGATTATGATTACTAAATTTCGTGGAGCAATGGCTAGAGTTGTATTACGGATTGAGAAGGTATATAATATGAAATGACTCTTTGGAGCGATGGGTTAGATGTTAAATGAATTATAAGTGAGAAGCGTAAGAAAGAGAAAGAGTTTATGATACTCCCTTGCCGGGACATGTTATTGTTTTTGGTGATTTTTCCTCCCTTGCCGGGATTTAGTTGTGTTGTTATTTTTCCTTGCCGGGGCATTGAGTTTATTGATATTGTTCCCTTGCCGGGATTTAATTGTTTTGTCGTATTCCCTTGCCAGGATATTCTTCCCTTGTTTGTTTACTTCTTGCCCCGTATTTGTGACTGTTGTTTGGATAAGAAAGTATGATATTGGTGGAGCGGGTTGCACGCCGCAACAATGATATATGAGGATCGAGTTGCGCACCGCAACAATGATACCGGATAAATGCTATGGGTCGGGTGGCACGCCGCAACAATGATATATGAGGATCGGGTTGCGCGCCGCAACAATGATATATGATAAATGGAATGGGTCGGGTTGCACACCGCAACAATGATATATGAGGATCGATTTGTGCGCCGCAACAATGATGCCTGATAAATGGTATGGGTCGGATTGCACGCCGCACAGTGGTATTTGTGGATCGGGTTGCACGCCGCAATAATGGTAATGATGGACCGGGTTGCATGCCGCAACAGTTGTTGACACTATGTGTTTATATTGAACATTGTTTCCTTGGTTATTGTGAATCTAAGCTGCTTTAGTTGTTATTCGGGATTTCTGTTATTTATGTTATCTCCTCATAGTATGTTTCCCCCTCCCATATTGTTAGTTGTTGGTATTTCCTTTCCGTTGTATATTTATAACTGCACAGGTTTATGTGGTGTCCAGTCTAGCCTCGTCACTACTTCACCGGAGTTAGGCTAGACACTTACCAGCACATGGGGTCGGTTGTGCTGATGCTATACTTCTGTGAATTTTTGCACAGGTCTAGGTTTTCATGAGTAGCAACAGCAGTAGTATGGGAGCCGGATTTCATTTATACGAGACTGAGGTAGCCTTGTAGGCGTCCGCAGGCCCGGCGTCTCTTCTTTATGTTCTCTTTTAGACTGTTGCCTAATTGTTTTCGAGATAGACAGCTTATATATTTCTTTCAGACCATTGTTTTTAGTACCTCTTTAGTAGTTCGTGAGTAATGTGACACCAAATCTTGGGTAGAGCCTTTTAATGACTGTTCCGCATTTTGATTCGTATTTATAAATCAGACTTCCGCTATTGTCCTTTTTACATTTCATGTTCTATACTGATGCTATGAACTGTTAAAATAATTGTTTAGTAATAGAAACGGTAATTAAGTTGGCTTGCCTAGCTACAACGAGTAGGCGCCATCACGATCCCGATGGTGGAAAATCCAGGTTGTGACATTCTCGGTATTGATCTCTGACATTTTCTGAAAATAGAGGAGTCAACAAGACCAGAAAAAGAAGTGTTCAGTACTTAATTTAAATACAAATATACCATTGTACTTAATTTAGAAAGAAGCAGATTGCTCTTTATCTACTTAAATTACTTTAATTTCAACCATGACATATAAGTTTTACAAATTGGTAAACTCGGATCATCTCTGCGGAAACATGAACAGCTTAGTAACAGTAAAATTTTGCATACCATTAGACATTAAAACCTGAAAGTGTCCATGTATAGAGGCAGAGACAACTCTAATGTTATGAAATCAAAGAGCGGCATTGATGTAAAGGATTGTGGAGATAAAGCTTTACCATATAATAAGAAAGGTATTTGCTCATAAACCAAAAGGTAACAAAGCTGAACACTTCATAATTACTATATTTAGTCAACATGTATACAACATTGCATCATTGAGAATATGGTTATGTAAACTGAATGGGATGTTTCCTGCTAAATGTGTCATAGATGGAAACAACATGGTTTAAACCAAATATGAAGGTTTCTACTAGAAAAGAGCTTATTAATAGACAAATAATTAGTAGTAATAAAAGTCTACCTTTCTTCTCAAATTCCGAGAAGTATGATTTACCGATTGAGAAATGAAATATTACATGGACTTTTTCGGAGTTCCAATATTTGAGAAGATCCTTAAATTGAGATGTTGGAATATATTCAGGCCTATTTTGCATTCGAATTTCATCATTCCCGTAGTCTTCAAAGTGCTTTTTTTTTCAAATTACTCTTGTGTCTTCTCCAAGCAGCTCGAATTCCCTCCAAAACCCATTTTTTTGCAGTGTCAAGGACATCATATTTCTCTTATAAATTATTTTAATGGGTTAGTAAAAATGTAATGAATATATTCAAACAAAAATTGAATTAGAAACTTCAAACCTTGGTATATGCCCACAAATCATCTTTTGTGTCCATTTTTCTCCAGTCATATATATCAATAGGGCAAAGAGCCGCATTCCTTGCCAATGTACCAAGGAAACTGCCCAATTCTGTCACATCATCTTTACTAGGACCAACAGGTTGATTTTGTTCATTTACTACGATCAATTTTCGGTCATGCCTTCCATGTAAACTTAACATCTTTGTTTTACCTCTTTTCCTTTTTTGAGCAGAATACCCTACAATAATACAACCATAGATAATCACAAAATTACATATAATTCAATTTTATAATTGAAAAAGAATGCTAGTATTTGTATGAAAATTCTTGCCTTGTTATTCACATTGTTCTTGTTCATCAACAGTTGAATTCAATTTCATTTGCTCCTCTAATATTTCTGCTGCAGTGGTGGTTTTTTCAGTTAGTATCTGATGGTCTTCAACTAAATTTTGAACATGCTCACACTCTTCACTCGATCGTATACATCTAGCTGGAACCTTTGCTTTTCTGGTCAGCGATAACTTTTTATGGTATGCCAAAGAGGCAAGTGTTCCAGCATTAATACATGTCGAGTTTTTTATTTTTTTCTTTTGTTTCAGACATTCGTCCTATCTCATGACTATCAAACTCTGTCAAAATGATAAAACATAAAACAGTTAGAGGCAAAATCAGTATATAAGAAAGCAATCTAAACATTGTTCCTATCTACCAAAAAATTTAAACACCTGAAATCAAGATTGACGTGAAGAAAAGTACTTGATTTACGATTCAAAATTACACAACAGGCAAAGAAAATTACATTCAAATAAAACTATAGAATAATAAAAAAAGCAATATCAAATAACATTCTTTTCTATTTTCTTTCAAAGTGATGGTACAAAGAAGAATAGAAGAAAATGCAAAAGAAAACTCTTTCTGAAGTTTTCATATTTGCATATTCAAAAAAAGTTCAGAAATTACTCTTCAATCATCAGTATCCATCCAATCCCAATCAGTATCATCAATATCATCCTCTTCTTCCGATGTTTCTATATTTGTATCTTGTAAAAGCTCTGCATGAGATGGAATATCAATGACATCACTAGGAACATCTTCTCTCGACCATATAACATCAACATCAGGTAATCTAACTGATGAACCAATGTCATCATCAAGCTCCCTCCAAAATGTGTCTGCATTATTATCACAATTCTCTTCCTCCAAATCATACAAGTCAACAGGGACTCTATTTATTGGGTAATAAATATCAATCTCTTTTGGATCCTCCACATAAAAAACTTGATGCAATTGAGATGCCAATACAAAGAGGTCATCAACACTACATAATCTGTTGAAGTATACCTGAGTTAAGCCATATTCATCTATTTTATTATGGAACCAATCACATCTAAATAATATAACACTAAAACAACCCCAATAATCAATCTCAATAATATTCTGAATAGATCCATAATAGTTAACCTCTCCATCGATAGGATTTGAATCTCTAGTACTAGCAAAACTATCAGTTTTTGCTGACAGAGTCACTCCATTATTTTGAGTCTTGACTCGGCTATCTTGTTCCATCATATGAAATTGGCATCCATTGATGAAATATCCAGTATATTTTTTTGCAACTATATTAGGACCTTTAGCTAGCCATCGTAAATAATTTGGCACTTCAACAGTTTTAACTTTTTCTTTGAACCAGTTGCTACATTCCTGGCTATGATTTCGTGCTCTAATCCATGCATTTGATCTTGTATTATTATCAATTAAACTCTTATGTTCCCTGCAAACATAAATATTTTAGATTCATATATTAGGCCTTTATGAATAAAGTATAAATTATCATATCATATAAGTAAATTAATAAAGTTTATAATAAAAATGATAATTATCTTACTGGATAAACATCTCCATTTGTTCATCTCCGGTATTGAACAGAACATATCGATGTGCTTCAAAACATAATTGTAAACCCATGGTAAATGCATTGCCTTTGTTTTTCTTCTGACGTCCGATTGGATGGCATATCTTAGGGAATATAGGTGACATATCATCTCCCTCTGTTTCAACCCCTTCATTAACTTCTGTTTGATACCTGCTAAATCTTGTTTTCACCTCATCATGTAGGTATCTCGAACAAAAGGTCAAGCACTTTTCGGCCAAAAATCCATCCGCTATTGACTCTTCTGGATGATATCGGTTATGAACAAATTCCTTATACTTACACAGATTAGTCTCAATAGGATACATCAAACGTTAATGAGTGGGACCCCCAAACTTAAATTCATCTACTAAATGGATAGGCAAATATTTCATTATGTCAAAAAAAGTTGGAGGAAAGATCTTTTCAAGGTCACACTCAATTGTATTGATTTCAGATTGCATTTTATCACGATCTCTTCGCCTTATAACTTGCTACATATGGCTCTAAAGAAGTTCCCCAACCTAATCAAGACCAAAGAAATATTCTTGGGCAACACTTTTCTAACTGCAAGCTGAAGCAAGTAATGCATGATAAAAAGAGCATCATGACTCTTGTACCCTGATACTTTCATTTCCTCCACTTCCACACGTCGTGATATATTTGACTCACACCCTTTTGGTAATTTCACATTTTTTAAAACAGTGCAAAACAACGTTTTCTCTTCTAGTTGCATGGAGAAACAAGCTTTAGCCAAATAAATTTTTTGTTATCCTTATGTTTTAATGGTTGAAGCTCTTTTCGTATCCCCATCTCTTCCAAGTCATAGCGAGAGTTTACATGATCTTTTGACTTTCCAGGCATATCCAATAAAGTACCAAGCAAACTATCACATATGTTCTTCTCGATGTGCATTACATCAAGATTGTGTCTCAATTTGTTATGTGCCTAATACGGCAATTCAAAAAAGATTGATTTTTTTCTTCCACGGACCCTCATTACCCCGACGCCGTTTCTTTTGACCCTTTCCAAACATTTCCTAAATATAATATTGTAAGCAGCTGACTTATTGTCCACAGTGATAAAAATCATCATAAAAAAGAGAATCATGTTGATATTTCCATTTACATAGTAACTGAGCATCTGTTGAAAAGAGAGGTATCAACTCTTTTGCATTTAAGTAAATATTTCTTTCCTAATTATGATTAGCTCTCTACTTATTACTTTTGGTAGTGTTTTTATAATTCAAATATCAATTTATTAAATGATTGCAGAGCTGATAAACCACCACCACCAACTCAAAAAAGAAAACATAAAGAACAAACAAGCAAACTAACAACTACTTAAAGGGGAGACCTCTCTGTTTATTAAATCTCTGTTTTAACAGAGCTCTTTATACAAACAAATGGAAAATCACTAAAATCAGCACCTAAACAAAGCCAATTGCACACTGAAGATAGCAAAATATAGAGATGAATTGAACACAAAGACTACAAATCATGCAAAACACTATCCTCATCCTTTATGGAAAATACATTGTTAGTAGGATGTAAAACGAATAGGAAGAAAGAACAGTACAGTAACATGATTTAATATTCACATGAAGAGTTATGTAACAGATACACTTTGCAACACTATGATAAAAAATATTGCACTGACTTCGCCAGAAATGACTTTGACCTACTGGTGGTCAGATTCCTGGTTATATCATCTTCCATATTAACTCGATCATTTCACGTAAGTAGATTTCAACAAATAGGTGCTAAATTCATCACTGAAACCAAATCACACTTAAACTTTTCATTGAAACATGCTAACATAATCAGAAATCAACAGAGGAAAGAGTCCACATATTTAAGGAAAAAATGGACAACTCAAATCTCATTCATTATTTAATGAAAGAAACAAAGGCATGTGAATATACTTGTTAAAACATTGTTATTCAATAATATTTTGAAAAGGAACGAAAATTGTATATAACTTGACATGATTGAAGATAAAGATTTTCCAAAACAAAAAATAACAAGGTTCAGTATTGTGCCAACAAGAGAACCTCATGAAACGCACACCATAATGAAGGACATAAATGCTCTTTGACAGAAGATAATTTGAAGAGATTAAGAGGTTAGAGTGTGACGACCCGAACCATCGTCTCAGGCGTTACCACTCCATTTCTTTCCCATTTACTGCTTCTTAATATTTCATTATCAATATGTGGTGTGTGAGAATTGATTTGGATTGGTTTTGATAAGAAATGAGACACTTAGTCTCTTTAAGGAAAGCTTAAGTTGGAAAAAGTCAACTAAATATTGACAATTGACTTAGAGTACTCGGATGTGATTTTCGGTAATTCGGTTAGCTTCGGGGGATGATTTGTGACTTAGGAGCGTGATCGGAATTGATTTTGGAGGTCCGGTGTAGAATTAGGCTTGAATTGGAGAAGTTAAAATTTTGGAAAATTCCGGTTGATAGGTGAGATTTTGATCTGAGGGTCGGAATGGAATTCCAAGAGTAGCAGTAGCTCCTTTAGGTGATTTTGGATATGTGTGCAAATTTTCAGGCCATTTGGACATCGTTTGGTCGGGTTTTTGATCGAAAGTGCATTTCGGAAGTTCTTGAAGAACTTAGGCTTGAATCCGATGTGAATTGATAATTTTAGTGTTGTTTAAGGTGTTTTGACGATTGTAACAAGTTCGTGTGATATTTTGGGATATGTTGGTGCCATTGGTTGAGGTCCCGGGGGCCTCGGGGTGATTTCGGGTGATCAAACGAATCACTTTTGGATTTTTGGAATTGCTGTTTTTTCAGCTGTGTAATTGCAGAAGATTCCTTCTTCGTGTTCGCGTAGGGTGTGTCGCGAACGCGTAGAGTGTGTCGCAAACGCGTAGAGTAAAGTTGGGAGGGTATTTATAGTATTCTTCATATTCGCGTTAGGGCCACACGTTTGCGTAAGTTGAGGACCGGTACTTCGCGTTCGCGGTGTTGGGCACGCGTTCGCACAGTGGAAGGAGAGGGCCTAGTTCAGGTGTTCAACGCGTTCGCGTTCAAAGGTTCGCGTTCCCGTAGGTTCAGGGGCCCAAGCATCACATTCGCGAATAAGTCACCGCGTTCGCGAAGAGTAATATTGGCCAGTGGAAATTTTGTGCATCGCGAACGCGAGAGGGACCTCGCGTTCGCATAGAAGAAAAGTTAGCTGGGCAGAAGGGTTTATTATGTTATTTCATCCGCGAACCATTCATTATTTCCTCCATTTTTGAACCACCTCAAGAGCTTTTTGGTAGAAATTGAAGAGCGTTTTGACGGGAATTGATTGGAGGTAAGTCTTGTGACCTAGAAACGCTATTTTATTGAAGAATCAACCTTTAATTCTTGGAAAATTGGGTGAAAATTTGAAGAACTAGGGCTTGAGTTTTGATATTTCAAATTGGGATTTGATAGGCCATTTGAGCTTGGATTTGGGAGTTCTTGGTATGTATGGACTCGTGGCGAGATGAGGAATCCGGTAATATGAGCTTTGTAATTTTTCGAGAAGCGGGCCCGGGGCTTGGGTTTTGCTAATTTCGAGATTCTTGATATTTTTCAATTTTTTTCGATTGGGTATTGTTCCCTTAGAATATGTAATGTATTCGCTCTGATTTTGGTTAGATTCGACGCGCGTGGAGGCCAATTTGAGGGGAAAAAGCGTTGCGAGCGAGAAATTTCACCGGTTCGAGGTGAGTAATACTTGTAAATGATATCATGAGGGTTTGAAACCCCGGATTTGCACATCATAGTGTTGTATCGAGGTACTTGCATGCCGGATAGCGAGCGTGCGGTAGAGCACCGTTGGGGATTGTGACTTGGTCCATCACGATTGATGAAATTACTACGTATTTGGCTGAAACTACTTGTTATCATCATAATTTTGACCGATTGCCATGCTTGGGCTTCGTGCCAACTATGTGAATCATTCAGGGATTGATATCACTATTTTCGCAATATTTTTGCATACTATTTGATCTCGGTCTACGGTTTTAATACGGTCTTGCAAATTCGGCCATTTTTCTATGTTTTGAAAACTCAAATGATATTTCAAATGATATTTTGAACTGAGAACTGTTATTTGAATAATGCCCTAGTGGCCTATGTGCATTTCTTGATTGAGCATGGATCGGGCAGCGCACCGCAGCATTGTTATATGTGCATTCCTGGACTGAGGATGGAACGGGTTGCGCGCCACAGCGGTGTGATATTGATATTGCGCTTGGGCTGTAGGAGCCCCTCCGGAGTCTGAACCCCCACAGTGAGTGCGGGTACCCAAATAGATCGGGCTGTGCACCGTGCATTGCATCGCATTCATGCATTGGTTCCTGTTTGTACTACGTGTCATGACATTCAACACTCTCATTTCATTGGCATCCATGCTACTTCATGCATTGCTTACCAGGTACCCTGGTGTTATTTGATGGTGGAGTGCTATGCCCGAGGGGTTGACTTATGTGCTGACCTGCACTATCAGATATCTCATTCATATGCTTGACTGTTGGAAAAGGATATTTTTAAAAGAGGTTTTTTAACTGAACCAAATATTTCTAAAGGGTTTTTCACGGTTTTACTGTTTTCTCAAAGGGTTGTTCTGTCCCATATTGCATGATGGAGTGCTCTTACCGGATTTCTTGCCGCTCAGTTATTATTTACTTTTATTACTCACTGAGTTGGAGTACTCACTTTACTCCCTGCATCTCGCATGCAGTTGCAGGTATTGTTCACCCGGTAGCAGGTTACTAGCTGGTTGAACGTATGACTATTGAAGCTGAGCAAGGTGACCGCCAGCGTTCGCAGCACCGGACGTTGTCTTTACAAATTCTGAAATTTATTTTTGTATATTATTGGCCCTGTAGTTGTGTCCAGGTTTTCTTTAGATGCTCTGACTTGTGACACCCCGGTCGGGTTGTGTTGGGTGGTAAATATCAGTTGTTAACACCATTAAGTCGTATTATTCATTTATTTATGTTTATTAACTGTTAAATAAGGCATTGTATCTGTCGGTTGGCCTTGTCTTCATGAGAGGCGCCATCACGACCGGGTTTGGGAATTGGGTCGTGACAGGTTGGTATCAGAGCCTAGGTTACTAGGTCTCACGATTCATGAGCAGGTTTAGTAGAGTCTCGCGTATCGGTACGGACACGTCTGTATTTATCTTCGAGAGGCTGCAGAACCTTTAGGAAAACTTCACTTTCTTGGAATTCTTATCGTGCGTACTTGATTCAGCTTGATAAATAACTCTTGAAATTCCCTTCTCACGTCTGTATGTGCACATGAGCGCTCGGTATTATATGTGCCTTGATGGTTTATGATTTCTCCGATCGAGGGGCGAGATGTGATCTTCATGAGTATGTTGGGCCAGTCTATAGGACTTGAGGCCGGATCTTTGCCTATGGCTTGAGCACCGAAGTGCTGATAGTGTGAGCAGATATTTTAAACTTATATGTTCGGTATTGTCCCTCTTAGCCGGAATGGTGGCTGTATATCCATGTGATGAGTATGTTAGTATTGCAAGGTGTATCTATACGACTTGGTAGTGACGAAGAAGTCTGCTGGATAACAGATGAACTGTTAAGTGTTCGTTTCCTCTTGTGATTTGTTGTGTAGCCCCGAGTTATGGGCGCGTGGAGATTATTTTCGTATCTCCTAGTTGGAAAGTAAGGTGCAATACTTGTGGCGGTATGAGTTCAGACTCAGGAAGACTAAATTGGATGTATTATGTGTATGATGGTAGGAGGTGTGCTGAAATACTAAACTGAGGCGAAGCAGGTGGGTTATCTCCTGCAGAGTGTTCTTAAGTGGTACTATTCTTATGTATATTGTTAGAAGATCTCATGTGTAATTGAAGAGTACGTGTTGAAATTTGATAAATTCCGGTCGCTTAAGAGAGTGGACCCAACTGATGTGGGGATGAATGCGAGATTTGCAGAGGATTACAGTACTAGATGATCTGCGTTTTAACAAACTTGTAGATGATTGAGTTTAATCTCATTGTGGCATCATTGGAGAAAAAGTGTTATGAATTGTTAAGGGTGTCTTCATGTATGGCTTCGAGCCAAGTTGGGGAGGTTGTTGTTGATTAGATGACTGCACGGTTATGTGCTATGTTGGTTCCGTTTCGAGGTATATCAGCGGATCAGTTCTTATTGCAGAAATTGAGCCGAGGATGGCATGTGTGAAGGAAAATTTTGATAAAGGATATACGATGCTTCGTAGATGTGTGAAAATAATAGGATGTCTTGAGGTGTTGCTGGCAAAGAGTGCTCAGTGTATAGAAAAAGAAGATGGTTGTTTATATTGGTATGAGATCATGTTCTGCGGTGTCAGATTGTTAATAAGGCATGAGTAGTTCTGTTCGTTAAGTCAGATAACTTACAGTTGTGTAAGAGTGAATGACTCTCAAGAATGGTTTTATAGTGTTCAAGATTTGGCGTGTAATGACCAGCTGTCTTAAGGTTGGGTATGTGGATAGGGACTGTGTTTTCATTAGAAAAGATCAAGACTTGTGGTATTTTATGTTAATTATGGGATTCTATGTATCAGTATCCCGAAAGTAATGGTAACAAATTTGAGATTCGCAGGAAGTTCTTCGGGGGTAAGTACTCTGTAATGTGGTATTTTTGGGAATGGTTCAGAGAGTATTCAGTTGCCATGGGTCTTAGACAGTGTGGTTTTATGTGCGAGTCTCGTGTGGTAAGACGGGATTGAGGCATTATGATGCTACAGCGAGGGAGAAATATCAAGTGGATGAGGAACAAAAAGAGAAATTTGATATATGGAATAGCTTGATAGTAGACCGAATCGGTATGGTAAGGATATGATTAATTGTTCGTATGTATTCGAGGTAATGAGCTTTTACTGGTATTGTGCATCAAGGCTCTTGAGTTCTGACAGCATGCTTAGCTTGGTTCGGGTAGAAGGATTCAGTCCTGGCAGTTTAGCTTGTGCAATGGAATTGGGAGAGAGAGTTCTTGATGAGTTTTACCGTGGTTTAGAGAAGTATATATTGCCTATGGGCATGCGAAGCATGGAATGTGTAATGATTCTTCTTCTAGATGGGATTGACGGAAGGTCTTGGCTGGATGAGTTACAGTTCAGTTCTGAAAAGAAGTTCATAAATTCCTAGGCAACGGGTAGCCTCAGGTAATCAAGGAAATGGTACTACTAATTGGAAGTGGTTTTTCTAGAGTATATATCTCGCAAGAAGGGTAATGTGATTAGACTGATGATACTTCGGTAGTATTGCGGCACTTTCTTGCTAGATCGACTGCTGATATCTGAGTTTGTTTTATGGCTTAGGGGAATTTTTAAGAATATCTTTCGTGGAATGATTGGGTACTTGAGATGTAATATGTATTCATATGGCGGAATTTGGGATCAGGTGCAGCGATTCTTGTGCTATATGGAGTTGGAAACTGGGAGTTCTCATGTTCAGGCTATGTAGTGGTTGTGGATAGTGTGTATTGGTACCGCTAGCGGCTATTGAGGGTTTGGAAGCCCGAGTGGATCTTTCTTTGCTTGGTATATTAGATTCTCGATATGACATTGGCGTGTAGACTGGTTGTCTCAGTGTTGGGTTATTCTAGACTATTATGTTATGGGTTATGTCGGAAAATGCCACAGGTTGCGTAGCGAGGTGCATCAGATTATGTTCTAGCATAGTAGTTGTATTTCAAAAGACCAGCGGACGGCTGGGAAGGATTGCTTTTCTTAATTGGGCTTTCATGGCGAATGTCAGTGCAAAGGCTTCTACCATTGATTCAGTTCCGGTATTGAGGGATATTTACGGATGCATTCCTTGTGGCCGGGCATGTCGCCGGGCGAGATTGTGGATTTTGGTATTGATTTGGTGTCGGGCACCTTATTGTACGGCTCCGGAATGAGTTATAGTAGTGGAAGGAGCAGCTTCAGGCTTCTTGGTAATGAGTTTGTTGGTAAGCTGATTTGATACATGTTTCGCTTGAGTTGGCTTGGTTGGCCCGATCAATGAGATGCTTTTTCTGTGCTGTGAGGCGTTATGATTTTCGGACTGTGGGCACATATAGTGCGGTACTATCGAGATTCATAGTGGAAGTTGAGGGGGGACCTTGGTTGTGTTTGAGTTTTGTAGCTTACAACGCTATATGTAGATACCGTTATGCACTGAGTATGCTTATGACTGATACACGATATTTTGTTATAATGAGCAAATTGGGTTCGATATGCATCTCCCTATGTGAGATATTTGTGTGGATCGGGTGGCACACCGCCACGGGTATGTTATCTGGATCGGGTTGCACGCCGAAATAGTGTGATGTTGAGAATAGTTTTCCATATGTTACTTTGTATACCTTGCTTCCTGGTTTCTAAGGAAAGTCCGTATTGGGTGTTGCTCGGCGAATGTCACATCGGTTGTGTCCTTTCAGGATTGAATGGTGTATATTACTTGCTTCACCGTGGGTATGATGGATTGCTTGGTTTCAGACATCAATCTGTGCGTGGCTGTCTATTTTGAGCATAGTGACTTGAGGTGCTTCATGTGTAACAGTGTTTGGATAGGATCACTCATTGTGGCGAGGCCACGTGAAGTTATGACCTTTCGAGGAGGATTTAGGTACTCTATTTCTATGATGTGAGACGAGGTCTCAGCTTTGTGTTGTGACGGTACTGATGAACTTGAGGTACATCTCTTTTGTTTGAGTTATTTGTCATGATTCGAGTATGTTCAGACCGTTTCTTATTGGTGCGCGTATTATGCAAGTGTGGCTTAGGCCGGTGTTGAGGTGTCATATCACGAGAATGGTATGTTGGATTTGAGGTGATCGTTGGAGTCATTAATGAATACGAACAGATTTGATCTCAGCTTGTTAGAAGGATAATATCGAGGTTCGGCCCAGAAATCTATTGTGGTATTAGTCAAGAAGGGAGTAGCTTCGTGTATGGGAAATATGAGGAATGGTTACAGTTTATCGCATGTTTTATTTATCGTTGGCAGTATATGAAAGTGTTGGAATAAGACTTTAGCTAATAAGAGGTTTCGATCGGTATTTGGGCATTGTGGGAAACTGCTGTGAATAGAGACTATCGTTTCGAGTGTTGGATTGTGTGGCATATTGTATGATTTCACCTGAAGTTGTAGGTGTGGGTTATTTCAGCTGGTTCGGGTTTATTCTGGGTATCATTTCGGAAAGTGCAATGTGGTTCTACAGTTTATGGTCTAGATGGACTGTGAAAATTTCAGCCGTGTTGTATTATCGGACCTATGTGAGACAGGGTGGCATGGGATCACCTCGGGTATATGGTTAGTAAGGTCATTCAGCTATTGGTTGGCTTCTAGTACAACTCTAGGTATGCTCGAGGACGAGCAATAGTTTATGTTGGGGAGGATGTGATGACCCGACCGGTCGTCTCAGGTGTTACTGATCCGTTTCTTTCCCATTTATTGCTTCTTAATATTTCATTATCGGTATGTGGTGTATGAGAATTGATTTGGATTGGTTTTTATAAGAAATGAGACATTTAGTCTCTTTAAGGAAAGCTTAAGTTGGAAAAAGTCAACTGAATGTTGACTATTGAGTTAGAGGACCCAGATGTGATTTCCGATAATCCGATTAGCTTCGAAGGATGATTTGGGACTTAGGAGCGTGATCGGAATCGATTTTGGAGGTCCGGTGTAGAATTAGGCTTGAATTGGCGAAGTTAGAATTTTGGCGAATTCTGGTTGATAGGTGAGATTTTGATCCAAGGGTCGGAATAGAATTCCGAGAGTTGCAGTATCTCCGTTAGGTGATTTTGGATATGTGTGCAAATTTTCAGGCCATTCGGACGTCGTTTGGTCGGGTTTTAGATCGAAAGTGCATTTCGGAAGTTCTTGAAGAACTTAGGCTTGAATCTGATGTGAATTCATGATTTTAATGTTGTTTGAGGTGTTTTGATGATTCGAACAAGTTCGTGTGATGTTTTGGGATATGTTGGTGCCTTTAGTTGAGGTCCCGGGGGCCTCGGGGTGATTTCGGGTGATCAAACTGATCATTTTTGGATATTTGGAATTGCTGGTTTTTCAGCTGTGTAATTGCAGAAGGGTTTATTATGTTATTTCATCCGCGACCCATTCATTATTTCCTCCATTTTTGAACCACCTCAAGAGATTTTTGGTAGAAATTGAAGAGAGTTTTGACGAGAATTGATGGGAGGTAAGTCTCGTGACCTAGAAACACTATTTTATTGAAGAATCAACCTTTAATTCTTGGAAAATTGGGTGAAAATTTGAAGAACTAGGGCTTGAGTTTTGATATTTCAATTTGGGATTTCATAGGTCACTTGAGCTTGGATTTGGGATTTCTTGGTATGTATGGACTCGTGGCGAGATGAGGAATCCGGTAATGTGAGTTTTGTAATTTTTTGAGAAGCGGGCCTGGGGCTCGGGTTTTGCTAATTTCGAGATTCTTAATATTTTTCAATTGTTTTCGATTGGGTATTGTTCCCTTAGCATATTGTAATGTATTCGCTGTGATTTTGGTTAGATTCGACGCGCGTGGAGGCAAATTTGAGGGTCAAAGGCCTAGCGAGCGAGGAATTTCACCAGTTCGAGGTGAGTAATACTTGTAAATGATATCATGAGGGTTTGAAACCCCGAATTTGCACATCATAATGTTGTATCGAGGTGACTTGCACGCCAGATAGCGAGCGTGGGGTAGAGCTCCGTTGGGGATTGTGACTTGGTCCATCCCGATTGATGAAATTACTATGTATTTGGCTGAAACTACTTGTTATCATCATAATTTGGACTGATCGCCATGCTTGGGATTCGTGCCAACTATGTGAATCCTTCAGGGATTGATATCGCTGTTTTCGTATTATTTTTGCGTACTATTTGATCTCGGTCTAGGGTTTTAATGCGATCTTGCAAATTCGGTCATTTTTCTAAGTTTTGAAAACTCAAATGATATTTCAAATGATATTTTGAAATGAGAACTGTCATTTGAATAATGCCCTAGTGGCCTATGTGAATTTCTTAATTGAGCATGGATCGGGCTGCGCACCGCAGCAGTGTTATATGTGCATTCTAGGACTGAGGATGGATCGGGTTGCGCGCCGCAGCGGTGTGATATTGATATTGCGCTTGGGATGTAGGAGCCCCTCCGGAGTCTGAACCCCAACAGTTCGGGTTGCGTGCCGCAGCAGTCTTGTGCATTGCATCGCATTCATGCATTGGTTCCTGTTTATACTACGTGTCATGACATTCAGCACTCTCATTTCATTTGCATCCATGCTACTTCGTGCATTGCTTAACAGATACCCTGGTGTTATTTGTTGGTGGAGTGCTGTGCCCGAGGGGCTGACTTATGTGCTGACCTGCACTATGTGATATCGCATTCATATGCTTGACTGTTGGAAAAGGATATTTTTAAAAGAGGTTTTTTAACTGAACCAGATATTTCTAAAGGGTTTTTCACGGTTTCACTGTTTTCTCAAAGGGTTGTTCTATCCCATATTGCATGATAGAGTGCTCTTACGTGATTTCTTGCCGCTCAATTATCATTTAATCTATTACTCACTGAGTTAGAGTACTCACTTTACTCCCTGCACCTCGCGTGCAGTTGCAGGTATTGTTCACCCGGTAGCGGGTTACTAGCTGGTTGAAGGTATGACTATTGAAGCTGAGCAAGGGGTCGCCAGCGTTCGCGGCACCGGACGTTGTCCTTTGAAATTCTGAAATTTATTTTTGTATTTTATTAGCCCTGTAGTTATGTCCAGGTTTTCTTTAGATGCTCGTGACCTTTGACACCCCGGTCGGGTTGTGTTGGGTGGTAAATATCAGTTGTTAATGCCATTAAGTCGTATTATTCATTCATTTATGTTTATTAACTGTTAAATAAGGCATTGTTGTTCTGTTGGCTGGCCTTGTTTTCACGAGAGGTGCCATCACGACCGGATTTGGGAATTGGGTCGTGACATAGAGAAAGTTGTAGCTTAGATTTTCAGACCAAATATTTCCACACCACCTAGTAACACATATTTTCAAGAAACCTTTGTCATTCTAACCAGATATGAAAACCAAAATTTTATAGCAAATACAACAGTAAATGCAAACGACAAAAAAAGAATCTGCAAATTGCTCAACAACTTTTCGTAGCTCATGTCTACAAGACACATTGGGGAACCCATGTGCAAGGACGAGAAAAAGCTTCGCTATTATTCTTTGCCTTAGCACTGATGCAAGAGATTGTTTAAGTTATTTGAGGAAATAATGTTTCCACATCTTCACTTCATGAGCTTTTAAATGTTGTGATTCTATTACAACAGAAGGGAAAGCCTTTATGTGAATATGCTTGATATTGTCTATGTGGCGTCAATGTTTGAACCTCACATATGGAATAAAAAGGTTTTAAGATCTATAATCAAAATAAGATTGCGAGGCTCTTGCTTGTCATATTAACTTTCTGCATAAGCATTCATACCAAAATTCTCAAGGGTCGATTGTTTCATCTTCCTAATTTTAAAGTCATTACATCTAATAAGAATTGCTTCAAGAATGAAGACTCCACAATCTTAACCAAAAATGAACTGCTCAAACACATAAGGGAAAATAAATATGAGACTTTGTATGCCATGGCATATCTGAAATCCATTTCGAACTTTAGGCAACAAATTAGAACACCGGAGAAGGTAAAAGATTTTTCTTCACTTTAACTATAAAGCACTAGTTGAGCCATGTGATTCTGTTCATAAATTTTCATTTACTCCGTACTCCGCCATTCTTGCTTGTTTTTTTTTTCTGTTGATGTTGTATTTGATCAAAGGCAGACACATAACACGATGTTCTCCTGGAATACATCGATCTATATCTCCACATCGTCATCACCTCCCTAATTTCTCATACGACATTGTAAGCCTAAACTGTACATTGGACCAAGCAAATTAATCATATCCAGACCATTTTTTATTATAGCAACTTTTAGCAGAAGTTTGGGAAAATCTTTTCAACGATCGTAGCTTTTTTAATTTGGGCAGTTTATCCAGTAGCTTTATTGCAACAATTATTATTCACCAACATCTTTTGGATGGGTGTTGTTGCAGGTGGATCAGTCACCAATCTCCATTGAGTGCAGTTGGTATTGGAAGAAGATTAACCTAGACACATATCTCTTAGTATAACTCAAACTCTAGACTTATTGCTAGAATGTGAAGGTCCCTGTGCCTCCTTAATTTTCCATTAGTTATTTAGTTGAAAAGTTCAACATTGTTTTAAAAGAATTTCTTAATATGGATACTCCAGCACTGTACTTCTCATAAACAATTAACAACACACTAACGCATGAAGCCAAAAGATACACTAATCGGCAAAGAAACGACAACAAAACAAAGAAATCAACAAAAGTCTAATGTTGTAATCACAGACCATATCGATTTGTAAACTAATTAGAGAGAATTATCCTAATTGAAAATAAAAATATGTTTAGGAAGGCACGCAAAAAATTGATTCGAGGTCTTTGCTTTACTTTATCTTATTACCTTCACAAAGACCAAAGAAATATATAAATTGGTAGAATTAGCTACCCCAATAATTTATTCCCAATTTGTCTTTTACTTGACAAATAAATAAATTAATAAACAATTATATAACATGAATCTTACCTAGTGTAAAGGAGATGAGACTTAGCTTCAAACTGGAGATGCCTCAACAAGCTCTCTGTTGATGAACGAGAGCAAAAATATATGAAAACAAATCTATTTTAAGAAAAAATAAAGTTGGATAGAGATCATAACCTCTACGGACGACAGGTCTTTTAGGGCTGAACAAATCTCCTGGATTTTCCCGTAAGCGTTTCTCCGTGGTAGCTTGAATGTGGACGGCAAGTCGATCTTTTAGGGCTTGTATCAAATTTAGGCTTTTTGTTTTTTGTATCTGTATTAGGAATTTTACTTTTTCTTTTTGTATTTCCTTGAGACGTTTGGTCTCTCTTTTGTGAAAACAAGGCGCGAAAAATTTAGAAGAGGCAAAATTGGGAGGGAAAGTAAAACCGACCCAGTAGCACTTTTTTTTCAGGAACCGTTGTCAAAGATGAGTCTGTTGCAACGGATTAAGACACCGCCACAATACGTCAATCTATAGCGACGGTGTGACGACCCAAAGGATCATCACCGGATTTCTCTATTTTTTCGCGCTTCCGAGGCTTTAAAAACCTCACTTTTAGTTGTCTCAATTTGCATGCGTAGTCCGGGCGCATAGCCAGAAAGATTATATGTTAAATTCTGTGAAAATTTTTAAATTGTGGCTTTAAAATGATTAAAGTTGACTATGGTCAACATTTTTGGTAAACGGACCCGGACCGTAATTTGACGGTCTCGGAGGGTCCGTAGGAAAATATGGGACTCGAGCAAGTGCTCGGAGTTGAAATCCGAGGTCTAGAACCCGGGGAAAAGAATTTTTCTGTGAAATTATTTTTTTGAAATTATTAAGGAAAATAGAAATGAAAATTGATGAAAAGACTAGGGGTATCGGGCTCGTTTTTTGGTTCCGACGTCCGGTACAAGTCTTAAATATGTGTTAAGTGCTTTCTGTAAAGCTTGGTCGAAATCGGATGTCATTTGACGTGTTTCGGACCTAAATAGCTAAAGTTTGAAGTTAATGAAGTTAGAATGAAAAATGATGATTTTGAGATTTGATTCATTGATTTTGATGTTGTTTTGGCAATTTGATCGCTCAAGTAAGTTCGTATGATGTTGTTGAGTTAGTGTGTGTGTTTGGTTAAGAGCCCCGAGGGCTCGGGAGTGAATTGAAGGTGGTTCGGCGTATTTTTAAAGTTAGGAAAAGATCAGATTTTCTGCTGCAATTTCACTCTGACATTTTGTTCTTTGCGAATGCGGCCCCAGACTCGCGTTCGCAGTGCTTTGATGTTCCCCACTTACGCATTCGCGGCCCACTTCATGCGTTCGCGTAGTTCCGATTCCCCCTCCTTCGCGTTCGCGTCATCACTATCGCGATCATGTAAGCCAAGTTCAAGACCCCCAAAAGTCCCTTCTTCGCGTTCGCATTCTTCAGTTCGTGAACGCGTAATTTAACCAGCCTACTCAACGCGTTCGTGTGTGTCTTCCCGCATTCGCGTAGTACAATTTCTGGACCCCTTAGCTTTTCCTCTACGCGTTCGCAACCCAACCATCGTGAACGCGATGGCCCCAGTTTCTCTTCATCATGAACGCGTCCTCTTAGTCGCGATCGCATAGGGTAAAAACGCCCAATTATATTTTTAATTTCCAGAATCAGAACATACGGGATTTCTTCATTTTTTTCACGAGCTCTCTTCTCTCTCAAGTTTTAGGAAGCCATTAAAGCCCCCATTCTTTAAGACAACTTGGGTAAGTAATTTTCCACTCATTTCCTTCACTTTTCCTTCATTAATTAGCAAGTTTCTAAGCCTAAATCATGAAATCAAAGTAGAAATTAAGGGTTTTGGGTAGAGTTAGGGTTTTGAGAATTTTGGGTGATTAAACCTCAATTTGGGGTCGGATCTTGAAACAAATTATATATTTGAACTCGTGGGGTTATGGGTGACTAGGTTTTGATCCGAGCCTCGTGTTTGGACCATGGGGGCCCGGTGTTGGAGTTTGGTAATTTTGGAAGAATGCTAGGAAATTCATATCTAGGCTATGGGATGTTGCCATTGAGTCTTTATTGATACTATTGAATTAATTATGCCTAGATATCA
>MU707032.1:38493-51832 GCA_026770625.1 Nicotiana glauca
AGTGTTATTAATTGCTAATTGCTAAATGATCGAGTACGGTGTACAGGCGTGGTGACGAGCATCTATACACCGGTGTCTAGCATGACCGTGGGTCCTTGTTTGTACTTATTCTGATATTTTGGGACTCTTCCATGCTAATTGATGAATTCTACATAATATGAAGAGTATGAGGATTAGTTATGAATTGCGAGTTCTTTGGAGCGTTGGCTCGAAAGATAAAAATACTATTGAGTAAGAAATGAAAGGAATGGAGATGTGAAAGATAAAAATACTATTTGAGTATGTTGATTATCTCCCTTCCCGAGATGTGAAAGTTGTTATTGTTGCTCCCTTGCCGGGATTTACCTGTTTAATTGTGTTTTCCCTTACCGGGACATTTCTTATTATTTGCTTATTCCCTCGCCCGTTTGGTTGTGATTGTTGTTTGGGTGAGGAAGAGTGATAATGCCGAAGGTTCATTTCGTGCCATGTTTGATTATATTTGCACGAAGGGTCATTCTGTGCCATGTTTTGATTATATTTGCACGAAGGGTCATTCCGTGCCGTGTTTTGATTATATTTGCACAAAGGGTCATTCCGTGCCATGTTTTGATTATTTATGCATGAAGGGACATTCCGTGCTCTGATTTGACTATATTTGCACGAAGGATCATTCTGTGCCATGAAATGAGAGTTATGTGAGAGAAAGCACGAAGGGTTACGCCGTGCATTTTATTTGATTGCTTTTGGTGAGATTGAGAGTAAAAGCACGAAGGTTGATGTCGTGCAACTGTTGATTTTCCTGCTTTTGTTAATCATTGTTATTGCCCTGTTTCTTACTTAAGTTGTTGACTTTATATCCGGATTGTACTCCCCCACATCATGCTTCCCTTCCTTTTAACTGTTTAACTTCGGTATTCTTTTCTTTTATTGCATATATATATATTGAACTGCACAGGTTGATTTGGTAGTCCTGTCTAGCCTCGTCACTACTTCGTCGGGGTTAGGCCAGGCACTTACCAGCACAGGGGGTCGGTTGTGCTGATGCTACACTTCTGTGCTTTTTGCACAGATCACGGTACCGGAGCAGCTTTTGGACCATAGTAGTAGCATACTGAGCGGGAGCTGACTTGAGTCCAGGGACTTACGAGGTAGCCTAGCTGGCGTTCGCACACTGAAGTCCCTTTCCATATTTTCTGTTTGTTTTCATTGTACCGAGACAGACATTATATATTTTCTATTCAGACTTGTTTGTAGCACTCTTTAGTGGTTCGTGAGATAGCGACTCCAGTCTTGGGTAGTGAAATGTTAAACTTCCGCATTTTTGGGTTTTTAGTTATTTATGTTTTAAAAGACTTCCGCATCTATTTTAAGACTCGTTATTTTATTATTGTTGTGTTGTTATCCGAAATTGTTTGAATGTTTGGCTTGCCTAGCTCCAACAGTAGGCGACGTCTGTATTTATCCCCCAAAGGCTGCGGAGTTAGGAAAAGTTTCACTTTTATTCTTTCTTGTCGTGCGATTCTGTTTCTCAAATATAGGTTGTCTTTCTACTCTATTATTTCACAGATGGCGAGAACAGGTGCTTACACTTCTACTGCGCAGCAGCTCCTATGCAGAGCTCAGCCCCGGGCAGCAGTCCCAGAGGTGGACCCTCATATTGACTATGATGAGAATGTTCCAGCCCAGAAGCTCTGGTGGGCCAAGCTCAGATCCCAGGAGGGGTCATGGACACCCTAGATCTTCATGATGCTCTAGTCCGATTGGCAGGCTTTATGGAGAGTTTTACTAGACCGGGCTGCCTGTAGCACCAGCCACTACTCAGGCTGGAGGAGGAGTTCAAACTCCTGCTACACGTACTCTGGAGCAGGTAGCTCCCCAGGCTCATGTCCCAGTGGTCCAGCCAGGTGTAACAGCTCAGCCAGGTATTGCAGCCCAGGCCGGCGATGCAGCGGCTATGTCTTCAGATTCTTTGTGGAGACTTGATCGGTTCTCCAAGCTCTTCACCACCACATTCAGCGGTGCTTCATCAGAGGATCCACATGATTTCCTATTCAGCTGCCATGAGATCCTTAGGACCATGGGTATTGTGGAGACCAATGGGGTCGATTTTGCCACCTTCCGGCTTGCAGGATCCGCCAAGACTTGGTGGAGGGATTATTGCCTATCTAGACCATCAGGTCTCCAGCATTTACATGGGATCAGTTTGCGGAGTTGTTTTTGGAGAACTTTCTCCCAGTCACTCAGCGAGAGGCACTTCGCAGGCAGTTCGAGCACCTCCAGCAGGGCTCCATGACAGTTACCCAGTATGAGACTCGATTCATTGACTTGGCACGCCATGCTATTGTTATACTCCCTAAAGAGCGAGAGATGGTGCAGAGGTTTATTGATGGATTGATTCAGCCGATCCGTCTCCAGATGGCCATGGGAGCTGGTACTGAGATTTTCTTTTCAGAAGGCGACCAATGCAGCCCGCAGAGTTGAGATGGCCCTCGCACGGGGAGGTGGTCAGATGTCGGATAAAAGGCCTCATCATTCTTGTAGCTTTAGTGGTACCTCGTTTGGAGGTAGGGATTCTTATGGTAGAGGACATTCACCGAGACCCTTTCAGTCAGCACTCCAGGTTTCTCATGGTACTCCAGGCGGTGGTGGTTCTCAGCAGCATTATTCTGATCAGCAGCCCATTAGTACGCCTCCACTTCAGAGCTTCTGGGGAGGACATTCAGGTAGACAGAGCCAGCAGTCGCAGCAGCCGAGGGGTTGTTATGGTTGTGGTGACCCCAATCACATTGTCAGGTTTTGCCCTCGAGCCTCAGGCAACTCTCAGCAGCAGGGTCCTCGCCCCATGATTCAGGCATCAGGTGATCCAAAGCTCACCCAGCCAGCTAGAGGTGGGGGTAAGGATCATAGAGGTGGAGGTAGAGACCATAGAGGTGGATCTCGGACCGGCAGAGGTAGAGGCCAACCAGTAGCCGATCGTCCTAGAGACATGGTTCATGGAGGTAGTGCCCAGCCCCGGTGTTATGCTTTACCAGCTAGGCCAGAGGCTGAGTCCTCAGATGCTGTTATTACCGGTACTATTCTGGTCTGTGATAGGGATGCTTCAGTTCTATTTGACCCTGGTTCTACGTATTCATATGTGTCGTCCTATTTTGCACCTTACCTGGCTATGCCTAGTGATGCTTTTGGTATCCCTGTTTATGTATCTACACCAGTGGGTGATTTTATAGTGGTCGACCGAGTTCATCGTTCCTGTGTGGTAGTGTTTGAGGGTCTTGAGACCCGTGTTGATTTATTTCTCTTAGACATGGTGGATTTCGACGTCATATTAGGGATGGATTGGTCGTCCCCGTATCATGCTATCTTAGATTGTCATGCCAAGACCGCGACCTTAGCTTTGCCAGATTTGCCCCGATTGGAGTGGAGAGGGACCCCAGGTCATGCCACCCGTAGTGTTATTTCATATGTAAAGGCTCGACGCATGGTCGAGAAGAGGTGTTCAGCTTATTTGGCATATGTTCGCGATTCCACCATAGAGGTCCCTTCTATTAACTCCATTCCTATTGTTCGGGAGTTTCCCTAGGTTTTCCCTTCAGACCTTCTGGGTATGTCGCCCGACAAGGATATTAATTTATGTATTGATCTGGCCTCGGGCACGCATCCCATTTCTATTCTGCCGTATCGCATGTACCCACCAGAGTTGAAAAAGTTAAAGGACCAGTCGTAAGATTTGCTAGAGAAGGGTTTTATCAGGCCTAGTATTTCTCCTTGGGGTGCGCCAGTGCTATTTGTGAAGAAAAAGGACGGATCGATGAGGATGTGCATTGATTACCGTCAATTGAACAAGGTGACGGTAAAGAACAAGTATCCACTGTCGAAAATTATTTGTTTGACCAGCTTCAGGGTGCGAAGGTGTTCTCAAAGATAGACTTGAGATCTGGCTACCATCAACTAAGAATAAGGGCGTCTGATGTCCCTAAGACAACATTTTGCACTCGGTATTGGCATTATGAGTTTTTGGTCATGTCATTCGGGTTGACCAATGCCCCAGCAGCATTTATGGAGTTGATGAACCGAGTGTTCAGGACTTATCTAGACTTGTTCGTGATAGTCTTTATTGATGATATTCTGTTGTACTCCCGCAGCCAGGAGGAGCACTAGCAGCACCTCAGAGTGGTTCTTCAGACTCTGAAGGATAGTTAGTTGTATGCTAAGTTCTCGAAGTGCGAGTTCTGGTTGAGTTCTGTTGCATTTCTATGTCATGTTGTATCAGTAGAGGGCATTCAGGTGGACCCGAAGAAAATTGAGGCAGTCAAGAATTGGCCTCGACCAGCATCAGTGACTGAGATTCGGAGTTTCTTGGGGTTAGCAGGTTATTATCATCGGTTAGTGGAGGGGTTTTCATCTATAGCAGCCTCGATGACCAGGTTGACCCATAAGGGTGCCCAGTTCAAGTGGTCATTATCAGCAGGTAAACATATCTTTAGATTTCTTTGACTTTCAGCTACTTGTAGTGATTATATTATCAGTTCAGTTTCAACATTCAGTATATTGCCTTACATACTCTGTACATTATTTCGTACTGACGTCCCTTTTCTGGGGGCGCGGCATTTCATGCGTGCAGGTCATACAGACAGACAGGTAGGCCTCATCATTAAGTGTTGCTCGGATTCAGCTTGATCGGTAAGCTCCATGCCTTTCGGAGTTGACGGGTCTATAACCTTATATACATCTTGTGTATATATATGTATACATGTTACGAGGAGGTCAGGAAGCCATTCCAATCACAGTATATCAATCAGTAGAGGCTTGTAGACATATCCTGTCGGTTAGTGTAATATGTTGGGCTTGTAGGCCTTGTATATATTTTTGGTTGACTTGTCAGCTGCAATAATTATGACAGCCTTGTCGGCCCAGCTTTATATTGATATTTAGTCAGCATTCGCAGCGGTCTTTCAATGCGGCCCATGGCCAAAGTATGAAATGAGATGTTCAGATTTCCTTAGTCACAAGTTGGTATGCAAGGAAAGGTAAGGCACCGGGTGTCGGTCTCATTTCCAGGTTTAGGGTGTGACAAAAGTAGTATCAGAGTAGTTCTGTCCAAGGGAGCCTATAAGCCGTATCTAGTAGAGTCTTGTTTATGGGTATGTCGTGCACCACAATTATAAACAGGAGGTTACAAGGTATTTAGGACTTTTACTCTTTCTTTTTACTCTAGTCGTGTGGTAGATCTCACTTATAAGAATTCAAATTTCTAAATTCTTTATTATTCGTAAAAAGACGATACCTACATTTGGAAAGACGGTTGGAAGGAGAGATAGATGTGGAAGAGTTGAGACGGAGGAATTCGATTTTTGTATGATGCCTACGATAAGGAAATATGATGTCTTTAGCAGATTATGGTTATACTTAAAGGTGTAAGTTTCTTGATAAGAAACCTTAAGGCAAGAATGCCTATCCATATTTATGGTGAAGGACAATGAGAGATTAAGAAGATAAGTACAAGTTTCAGCAAGTAAAAGGAGAAAGGTGAAAAAGGGTATGAGGTACCCAGTTAATGAAGGTTAACAACGTTTATAATTGAGGCAGAGGAACATAAGCTTTTTGTGTTATATTCATTAGTATTAGAGGTATATAAAATTGGCCACACCATTTCCAGATATATCCTATGGGGGATAACAGAAGTATTATACTAAGATATGATGGATGATTGATTGCGTCAGTTGACATTTCCGAAGGATATTGCAAATGTGCTATTAGATCTCTTTATGAGACACCTAGATGGTAAACTTTAAAATAATGCAGCCAGATATGAGTACTACAAAGACATGCACTATAAGTCTTGAAGGGATAAATATTATCTTAGCGTGGCTCGCGTCCCTAGTAAAGCGAGAACGTTAAGAAACTTGAAAAGCCATTGGATGGAGCAAAGGGAAGCTAAAACAAAAAGAATGTCTTGTTTAAGTTTTCAGAATAAAGTGATAGGCATAAATGTTAGCGGGAAATAAGAAAAGAGTTAATGAAGCATTATGAGTAATATGTGGTACATGGATGACAACGGTAGATCAAAATATGACAATATTACAAAATCTACATTCAAGTGAAGAAAAAGACAAGATGCGACAGGCCTTAGGACAACAAAAGAGTATAGGCCATACAGTCATGTCCTCATTTCGAGAAATAAGTTTGCAACTTTAGCGCGATTACCAAGAGAAAAAGTTAAACCCCAGAATAATAGAACCAGTATGGATTGGTGAACAAGATAAACTAAATATGAATTACGGACTTAGTGATTTAATAACAGTCAGCATCATGGGAATTTCATATCGTGTTCCGGTAATAATAGGATGGACAACAGAAGAAGATTCATGAGAAATTTAGAGAATGGTCATTTAGGAAGACGCTTCCCTAAACCAAGCAATGTTAGCAAACTTAAGCTTAAGGGATTGTATGTACCAGTTACATTAAGTGTCACCCTCGCGAGTAAGGGAATATGTCATCCTTGGTATAGAAGGGTTACCGCAAGGCAAGTAAGGATCATTGATGTTGAGAAACTACGCCAAAGATGAAGAGGTAAAATATCTATACGTAGATCCTCGTGACTTCCGCTCTTAGTATACCCCTAAAGGTGGGAATATGGAGTGATTTGACATTAGGTCAGAACTAAGTGGTTCTAGTGACTATGGAATGGAAAGGAAGAATACGAAAAATGAAATAGGAATGAAATGGCACTTATCCAAATCTTACAGATATGCTGCGATTCAAGAATATTGTGCTAGCACGACATCAAGGAGAGCAAGTAAAGGTTCCTGTTCTAGCTGTTATTAAAAAATAACGAGCCAATGCTAGATATAAGTTAAGACAAAGAAAATAACCCAAGAAAGATTACGAGGAATATTGATATGAGAATGGACCAACGAGTAGTTAGTAATTTGTTAGGAAGATCCAAGTTATGGCTAAACAAGAGGTTACAGACGAGTCATCAGATCCTGCAAGATAAAGATAGTAAAACCCAATATAGTGAATTCAGCCCTGCAGTTATGACATTGTAATACTTGAAAAATATTCTAATAGGAGTTGGGCTAGTTAAAGGTACCGTATGAGTGTTACGGGAATAAAAGATAGTTCCACTGGGAAGACAGTCAAAACTTCAGTTCAGAAGCAGTCGTACGAGCAGATGAGTATGGAGGCAAGTAACTAAGGATAATTACAAGTGAGCACGAACATCAAAAATTCTATCGGGAATACAATATAATAAGCTCACATATTTATAAGAGTCAAAGGATCCTCCCTAAGTACTACAACGAAAGAGTAGAGAAGAAAATAAGGAAGAAGGCTTCAACCTAATCACAATGACCTAAAGACGAAATAGTCGTGTAACAATCGTCTCACAATAACATTGTAAGCACTCCAAAGGAAAGTGGCAACTACCGTGGTTAATGAACAGAAACTAAAATTAAAATTAATATTCGAGATCATATGAGTTGCACGAAAACATTGGCATGCGTGAGCACTAAGATGAGCTAAGTATGGACGAAACAAGGGGCATAAGGACAAAGAAAAGTAATAACTAAATGCCGTAAGACATAGATCAAAAGATAGCTTGAGCCTACATAAAGACTAATCAAAATAAAGAGCAAACTAAAGAATTACATCAACTAAGTAACTAAGGAGTCTGCTTATTGGACCCAGAAAGTTACAAACATCATGATTGAGAACATTGTAGAATCAATCTTAATATCAAAGGTGCAAGAGAAATAATACAGTAGCCATATTCTATAACGGCTCTACAATAGAGCTAGTTAAAATAGTACAAGTATGGAGCTGCCACCAGATTGTGTATGCACCAGAGGTGCAAGTATTATAAGAGAGCTTCAAGTTGTGGATGTGATTATACCTATGTGAAAGGGAGGTCATGAAATAGATAAAGGATATGATACGAGACTTTAAGATAATTAAGGTAAAGATGGACAACATACGAGATACTCAAATACCGAAGGTTGTGAATAGTTCATACTTTGGAAGGCTAGAAGCGTGGAGATCCAATAATCGAAAATGATAGCGGCATGTCTTCCAGCCTATTATTTCTAAGTACTGAGAAATCTAGCTAAGAGAGTATAGAAGGGTTAGAGACGATGTAGTGTCTCGCTTGACATTCCAGAATAACATAAGGAAGTCTATGGTCAAGCAAGTTGAAGGAAAGTTGCGAGTAGTATAAATGGATATGTATAGGTCGCAAGCTAAAGTATGGTAGAGTGACAAAATTTTATGAAAGCATGAGCAAGAATAAGGAAAGACAAGTGAAAAGGTAACGAGAATGGATAAGTCCTCAAGATTAAGCCCATGAAAAAAAGAGAGATAATTATTTCTCTAAGTTATTGAAAGCTTAGCATAGCCTGAATGAACTCAAAGGAGCCTAATATTAATAGCATTTAGCAAGAATTGTCACGACCCAAACTGGAGGGCCATGACTAGCACCCGACCATACTTGCCGAGCACCAACGTACATTTTATCTAACCTTCTTTATTATCTTTTAGAGCTGAGGAGGTCAATAAAAATGGTAGACATGGATCATGGACAACCAACAATAAAATATGATGGCATGAACCTACATAACATGGGATGACCAGACAATCAAGAAACTATATATATATGGTACGACCTACCACGCTATCATGAAAGGCTATACAACAAAAACCAGCCGACAAGGCATACCAAACTATACATGAGTCGACACATGTCTATGAGCCTCTATAGGAACATAAGTACTGCAACATAGCCGGAACAGGGCCCCGACATACCCATAATGTCTATAACAAAAATGCATACCAAGACCAAGGCAAGTCCGGAGAAGGGATCTCGCCAATCACTGCTGAACTGGACAGCCTACTGTGGTGGGGGAGCTACACCTGCCTGTCTATCAGGACCTGCAGCACGACATGCAGCGTCCACAAATAAAAGGACGTCAGTACGAATAAAGTACTGAGTATGTAAGGCAGGGAAGCATAAACACGAACAGTAATATAAACATGGATAGAGAATATACAACCTGTAACATCTGAGTACCTCTGAGGGCTACTGACATGAAATGCATGATACATATGTATAAATATATAAGCTTTTTAAAACATACGCCTCTGTGGGCATCATCATCATCATATCGTACCCGGCCGTAATAGGCTCGGTAAAAACGTACCCGGCCATCATAAGGCTCGGTAGATCGTACCCGGCCACGTGGAGCTCGGTAAAACCCAACTGATCAGTGGTTGCACAGTAGGTGCCATACCCGGCCGTCTATAGCGCGGCTCGGTAGAGTAAAATAGATACATATATATATAGTGCATGCTTGACTCATGGAATTATGTTATAAACCTTTAGGAGTGACGTAAGGTATCCTTTGTATGCGTTATTAGGAGTAACTCTTCACTATGAACCTTATAGGAATCAGGAAATACCAACAACATTGATAACATAAGAATAAGAGAAGCAACATTAACATCAATCGTCCCATAAGAGGGGAAACAATGTAAGTACTGCTAGCTTCTAAGAGTAGAGTATCTTTGGAAGCTCGTTCATCACATTATGTATATTCGGAGTCGTGCAAAAGAAGGAAAGGTATAGCCTCACATACCTTGTATATACTGCCCCAATCTCAAGCTATGCAATTTTCACGACTCCTTAGTCTACAACAAGAGAAACGATACTATAGTTATCATTCAAGCGTCATAACTATTATGTATCGACCACAACCTATTTTACGATGAAACGGACAGCACCTCCCCTATATATATGACTTCACACCATTCAAAACAATCACCAAACAGCCTAAACAACATCATTAATAAACATATTGAGCCTCCCAAAACAGTCCACACACAACCTAATCACTTCATACATACGACGGACACCATAGTCGTATCAAACGACCCAAAAATATTACGAAGAACTAACAGACCACAACCCAACATATATATGGTGTTTCTCCACACCCTGCCTCCTCCAAAACTCCACAAAACAATAATAAAAACGGAGCCCAACAGCAGCACAAAACAGTCCACAAAACAGTCCGCTACAAGTGAATAACTTGAACTCACGGCTTCCGATCACCGTCCCGTGAGTTCTTACATGTATAGAACGAGTTACCATGAATTAACAGAAGAATAAATGTATGAAATACAGCAGTAAACTCACCTTACTTGTTGGATAACTCAGCCTTTATCTTGGTTCTTCAAACTCTAGGGTTTACCCCTAATTTGAACTTGAAAGAGAGGGAAAATCAATTAGGGTTTGTGGAGAATTTTTGGGAGGAAGTTTGCAGGGGTTTAGGTCTGATTATTTGTGATATATAATGAGGTTTATATTGAAGGAGATAACACTTTAAATGGGCTCAATAGCTGCCCCGAAATTCCCTCTTATTGGGCCATCATTTAAACAAGTAGGTGACACACCTACTTGTCACATAGCAGCTTGTGCAGTCTCACAAAAATGCCTATATCTCTCTACTCCAATGTCGTATTGATAAACGGTTTAATGCGTTGGAAACTAGACTCATAGATCTTCAATTTGGTGGGTAGATCACCCCTTAATTCCAAGTATATTGGGAGAAAAGCTTAATAACATTTGACCTAAAGTTTAAGTAAAACTATGAACCTAAGTTGTGACAACTTTTGTCGACTTTTGTTTCATAACTCGTTTGACTTCAAGACTTATGATACGGATATTATATGATTCAAATACCTTAAACCATGACCTCCTTAGTATATTAAGCACCTATAGATTTACCCAAAAATACGAGTTACAACATCTTTGATTCGTTTAACTTCTAATACTTGTTAATCACCCTTATGCACCCTTGTATCACTTAAGATCAATATGATTAACTTCTTATCATCTCAAGGATAATTACTTATTGGATTTGTGTTAACTAACATATGGCATGAACTAACGCGTGTGGATATGGGTTGTAACAAGAATGAAATGCTAACCTGGTAATAAAATGAGGGTATAATTGTGACCGATAAAGGATGATGTCTGTGCCTTCGTTTGAATAATGATTTGAAGAAAAAAAGGAAGAAGAAGGTGAATCATATTGAGACACTATGAAATACGATTATTTAAATCACTTCAAATATTTCTCAATGCAGCGTAAGCCCTAGCGGCAATGTATTATGTAAGAAGTTTCAAGTCTTCAAGTGAAGGATTGTAGATCAAAGTTGAGGTGAATCAATAATGGAAAGATACATGTTACAAAGTATGACATGAGATAATGCCATCCTTCTCAAGACGAACGGTAATGAAGGAGCCTTAAAGGACTGAGATTTATGCCTAAATGATAGGCAACAAAGGTAACTAGGAGTTTGGCAAGCGTACCTCAGTAACGATAAATTGAAGTAAAATTTATGGTATAGTATGACCAATGTAGATGTAGTAAAGCCATACGAATGGATAACTAGATCAATGAAATAAGATATGGCCATATTCTCAAGTTCTACAAAGCATCGAGCGAAGGACTTCAATACACCTATAGATGCCCAAAGAGGCATCGTATTAAGCCTTATATATGTTTACAAAGTAAGGCCTAGAGATTGACTAAAATCTAAAAGGAAAAAGGAAATATGAATCGCATAAGATTACTTACAAAGCCAGGATCATACAGGCCACATGATAGGAGGTAGCAGCAGTGGCGAGATTAGAAAGATTTCAACCACAAGTCATAATATGAGCAAAAAGACAAAAAGGAAAAATACCCAAGACTTTGGAAATATACATAAAAGTTATAAGTTATGAAAATGTTAAGAGCATCAGTCAACATTCGAGGACGAATATTCCAAAGGGGGGGATGATGTTACACCCCGCAATATTACGACAATGTTACGTCATGCAATATTATATTACGATGATGTTACGCCTCACAGTAATAAGTTACGACGATGTTTCACCCCGTAGTATTGTACGTTAAAGTTGTCGGAACGTAATTGACATCAGTCCAAGTAAAAGATTAATTGGAGATTATAAGGATTATGCTATTTCAAAAGCGATGAGTAAATTCGTGAAAGAGATAGGGGAAGCTAAATCAAAGAAAATGAGTTTCGTCAAAATTTGGCATGGTGGGATAAAATATGGCATGAGCTAAAATACCCGATATTTATGGACTGGTACCATACAAGGTACCACATGGCCATGATAGTAAGGTGTACAAGGTATATTATAAATAAATATAATTTTAAGTTACTCGAGATAATTTTTAATTATGCGGGTAATTGGTTAATTACTGGGTAATAGGACATTACCTAAATAAGTAGTAAATTATCAGATAAGACCAACCCAAAAAAGGTGGAAGTAACCTACTCTTGATACAAAATGACTAAGTAGTCATATCAAGATTAGTGGCTATCGAATGTGTAAATACCCGAAGTGTATGAAATTTGGGTCTCTTTTAAAGCATGGTTCATTTGGACACTTTAGTTTGGTATTATTCCTAATTAATACTGTAATATGATATTGAGAACGAATGGAATTTAGCACTATGTAACTGAAGCTGACGAGTTGTATTGTCCATTACTCCATCTTTTCCAGTAGACTAAAAATAGTGCATTGTTGCTGAAATTTAGATGTCTTTGGTCATGTGCTATGGCCCGTCTGGAACAAGGTTTCCAAATTAAACTATAGCTCTTTCTTCCTAATTCAATTTTCAAGAAACACACTCTAAGCTTCAACTGAAAATGGCTTCCAACGAAATTTTGGAAACAATTCCAACGAGGATTGTTAGAACCGTAGCAACGTAAAATTTTGCGGTTCTAAAGGAGTACGGTGCAATCTTTTTCAAGAATATTAGACGGACTTTTTCCTACTCCAGGTATGTTAAAGGTAAGCTCTTCCTTCAGTTTGCATGTTCTCGTAATTATAAAAGTTTGATAACGAGTCATAAAGTAAAATTCATATCCCGAAATTTACGTATATTTTGCTAGTTTCGCATTATACGTATATTTTTCTAGTTTTATAAGTTACGATATTCTCCTTATCGGGACTTCATATTCAATTGAGTATTTCGTTCTTCCAGTCAAGAGAGCAGAGAATTTATATATACAGTATTAAAGTATTTTCATTACCATCGAGCTAAAATCGATGGGCAGGCCCCTATTGGGCAGCCTCTGATCATATGGTAAGTCATATGCCGAGCCTACTATGGATGAGTGCTTATGAGCGAGCCCAGTTTGTCGAGATACAGAGCCTAGTATGGCCGAGCCTCTATGAACTAGCCTACTACAGCAGAGCAGTTTTATATATATATATATATATATATATATATATATATATATATATATATATATATATATATATATATATATATATATATTT
>MU707032.1:58403-89091 GCA_026770625.1 Nicotiana glauca
CCATTTACTTGCACAATCATATCGGATGTCTTAACCAAAAACGCATAAGGCACAATATGTATATGAATTCATAAATAGTTCACACAAGTAAACACATCCGGTTCACAAGAGTTTAACTTCACAACTAATTCATGGAGACATCACATACCAAGTATTTGAACACCAAACAAGGCGATTTTACAAAGGTTAAGGTTAGCCATACATACCTCAATAAGGCTTTTCCTTACTCTTTTACAATTTTCGGAACTCTTAGTACTTCAATCTATTGAGTAAGAATTACAAATCAAATCAAGAATTAGAGATGAGATTGAGACTCTAGCTTGATTCAAGCATATTGACAAACCCTAGAGGTGCAATTTATATCATTTGTACCCCTCATTATTTCACTACCTCCCACTACTCTAAGGTTTGATATGCATGCAAGGAATCCACTGTTATACCCATGAATAACCTCACTAGTGACCCCTTATATCTAAGAATAAAACAAATAAGAGTTGGGGTGATGAAGTCTTACCTCTTGAGATGAAGGTCTAGGGATCTTCACTTGATTTTCTTCAAGGATTTTGTCATACCTTATGGAGTAATTTAATGGGGAGACTTTCCCTCTCTAGAAACCCTCTCTCACACTCTAGAAGTGCTCAGAAGAATGCTCAAAATGAGCTATAACATCGGATATATCGATATGGGAATCAGGTTAAAAATTAGAAAATTGGAGCCCCGAGTCAAGTATGCGGTCGCATTTGCGATCGCAGAGTTAACGTGTGGTCCGCATAATGGACCGCAAAATGCTCCCCAAAAACTAAACACTCTAACTAAGTCTGCGATAAGAATGCGGTCTGCATTCATGTTCTGCGGTCGCAAAGTACACCGCAGAACTGACCCTCGCAAAACTCAAAGGAAAATATGCGACGACTATGCGGTCCGCATTTCGATTATGTGACCGCATAACTGACTTCAATTTTAACCAACGTTCTGCCTCACTCTGCGGCAGATATGCGGTCCGCATTTCGATTATGCGACCGCATTCTGGACCGCATTTCTTGCAATTTCTAGAAATTTATTCTTGACTTTTTAATGCATTATTCAATCCAAAAAGGTCCGCGCCGCGGCGAGCAAGCATATTTATTAATTTCTAACACATGTTCCTAACTTGGCACCACGGGATCCGGGTTTTTGACTAGGGATTTCACGGGGCCTTACAGATACAAGGAACGCCCCGAGGTGCAACATACCCCGCAATGACCGTAGAATGGATCGAGGCCAGAACCCTTGAGGACTTATCAATAGAGCTGGATTTGATAGGCATACAGGCCCGACGGAGGAACCTTACTTGTCTGAATACAACTTCAACGTTGATGTTTCAGACATCATATTCGCCATCAGTAAAATCAGAGACACCAGGTGGCCAAGGCATGTACCATTTGATCCTTTACAAGGTAACCACAACTTAATGTTATAATTTCACAACACGCACGGTCACAGGACCGGAGATTGCCTATAACTCCGGGAAGAAGTAGCTCGACTACTCAGCAAAGGTCACCTTTGAGAATTCCTTAGCGACCGAGCCAAATATTAGTTTTGGGAGAGAGAGGTGGCCAAGAATAACGAAATGGATGAGCCACAACATTTCATCCACATGATCTTGGGATGCATCGATGCTCCACAAGAACCCATGATCAGAAGAACAAAAATATCCATCACCAGAGAAAAGAAAACTCGAGGTTACATACCCGAAGACGCTCTCACATTCAGCGATGAGGACATCGAGACCTTGTCTCAGCCCCATAACGACACACTAGTAATCTATTTTCTTATGAATACATTTCAAATTAAACGTGCACTTGTGGATCCAAGTAGCTCGACCAATATTATCAGGTCGAGACTGGTAGAGCAGCTCGGACTGCTTGACCAAATCGTTCCCACCTCTTGATTTCTCAACAGGTTCAACATAGCGAGCGAAACAACGAAAGGGGAAATCTCCCTCACAGTCAACGTAGCCGGAACAACCCAAAATGCTAAATTCTATGTTATCGAAGGAGACATGAGGTACAACGCCTTGTTAGGGAGGCTATGGATTCACTAAATAAGGGTAGTACCATCCACCCTCCATCAAATGATGAAATTTATGGTAAAGAATGGGAAAAAACCGTCTATGCGGAACCACATGCACCAAAATAGATATTCACAGTTCATAATGTGGCACCGACACCAATACCTCCACCATCGAAGGAGCCAAAGGATAAGAAAAAAATAAACTATTGATAACAAGCTACATTCTTGGCTAAGCCCGATAGAGCGACATAAATGACCGTACCGCATCCTCGTAACAAGCCATCGAAGCATATCAGGGCTCGAAACACCGCCAACACTAAGCTATGATAATTTCCCTTTTTGAGCTACATTTTATACTAGCTTGAGTGCCAGTATCCAATCAAAACAACCGAAGCACCTCCCAACTCGAAGGCCTTAGGTTCCAAAAGCATACGATGTACTATTTTCCTTCGATCGGGTTTTTATCCCAAGAAGGGTTTTACCGGCAAGGTTTTTAACGAGGCCACATCTATATGCTACCTAAGGCATACTCAACAAGTATTCAAGGCTTATTTTCAATCAACCTCAAATACTAGGGGGAATTACCCTTAGAAGAACACCTCCTCAGAGAAGCCAACATACACTAAGTGGGGTCTCGACAGGAAAATGGTGTACCGGGCCAAACGATTGAACGAATCGTGCCCGTATAGAATAACCGAGCCCTTAACAGCGAAAATATGTATACTTGTACCAAGTAATAAAAGAATAATTTCCATCAAAGCATTTCATATTTTAAAAGAGCCCGCTATTTTTTACAAAAATGGCTCCAAAGCCAAACCGAACACTCAGGCACTGGCATCAACAACTCGAAGCCGCGTGACCTCCGGGCTGGAGCTTCAAACTCATAAGCCCTCATTGAGGCAACTTCAGGTTTACAAAAATGACTCCAAAGCCAAAAAACATCCCGAACACTCGGGGACTGGCGTCAACAATTCGAAGTTGCATGACTTCCGGGCCGAAGCTTCAAACTCATAAGCCCTCTGTTGATACTCAACTTTTTCCTATGTATTTTTTATACACATATATACTTTAAAAATAGCATATATTCATATATAAGAATGCACAAGCTTTTTTATAATTTTTTTTATATTTTTAAAGGCTTTAAATTAATTTATTTCTTCCCCTTTTACTTATAAGAATTTCCAATAACTATGCTTCAATTTATTGTTGTGGTAATTTAGCCATCCAAATCCTATATTTATACCAAAATATTGCTTAAATATTTTTGTGTATTTTTTATAATTGCATTTATATTTTTCTAAGACAATTTGCATATATTTATAATATTAGCCCTCTTAATGTACAATTACATTATTAATAAATAAAAGGGTCTTTTAAATTTTTAAAGTATTAAACAACTATTTTTAAATTATTTCAGTATAGTATATTATTTTTTACAAATTATTTATTATTTATTACAAGTTATATAGTGTTAAAACGACTATTTAAAACTTAGCCAATTTATTTTCAATTTCAACCTAAATTTAACCCAATCCAATCCTAATACCAAACCCAATTTCTAACTAAATTACTCAACCCAGGCCCCAAATACACCTACCCGACCCAAAACCCATCAGATCATGGCCGTTGTTCTTTGATGAACGACCCTCGTTAAAACCTTCCATTTTTAATTCCAAACGACCACCAACCCTAATCATTTCTATTCATCTGCTACCCTAAAATCCTCTCTGCTCTCAAAATACTCTCAACCTAACCCTAATCTTTCAATGCCGACCTCCCATCTCTGATCATCTCTGGTAATGTCTCATCAGGTCTTAAGCCTTCAATGGCTTCTCTCATGTCATTTTTGCCTTCTCTAAGGTCCTCAAGGGCCTAGGGCCATGCCGACATTCATCTAGGGTTCATCTCCTGCCTGTTCATGGCTATTCCAGGGTGATTACAAGTGAAATCGTTCTATACATGCTACGGTCTATGAGTTACTAGACAAGTTCCTTCATCTTTGTATGGGTTTCTTTCGAAACCCTAATTTCTTTTTTATACCTCCAAGATCTGTACAGATCTAGGAAATTTTGAGTTTGTTTCTTGAGTGTTTAACACTATCCTTGAGGTTCTTTACAAGAATCATATGATTTTAGGTGTTTTTCATCATTTTCTAAGATTAGGGTTTTCGGAACTTCTTTTAAAACTTTGTTTAAATGATTATTTGTGTTTAAACTTTTATTTCTCACATATTTTGACTAATTCTGTGAGTTTATTACAACTTTAACTCACCTATGCTAAAACCACTAATATTAGCATGACTAACCGGCTCTCGTTTTGAGTTTATGTGATTTCTCGTGACTGTCTTGCATTGATATGCTTCTACTGAGTTTCTTAGTCTAAACACTCACTGATTCTATGTGCTTATGTTTATCTTGACTGTTCACATCAAGAATTGTATATTTCTCATTGAATCAATATTGTTTAACTTTCATGTTTGCTGGAGTTGTATGTCGACTCCTGACTATCCATGTCTTGCTTTATTTATATGCTAAACACTGACTCTTTTCATGACTTTCTCTTTGATTGATTCTGAATTCCCTGTTTCTTTGTTTGATTTGAACACTTTCCTTTAAACCTTCGATTCTTACCTTTCTACTAAATTTTATTGATTTGCTCGCCTTAATTAATTTTCTCTTACCTTGTCTGCATTGTTACTTGATTATTACTGATTATTTCTTTACTTAGACCTTTCTAAACCTAGCCCTAATTACCTGTTCTATACTTGCACTATTTGAAGTCTTTCTCTATTTGTTATATTCCAGTTATGAATGATTTCTTTCCTTACTTGTCACATGCTCTTTACCGTTTGAACTATTTCCCTTAATTAAGGAGGACTTGAACTAATTTTCCTCTGATTTCTATAATTACTGAAATTTTTTAATTCTTACCTTATTTTACTTAGATTTCAAACTACTATATATATTACTCTCTTCTACAGTCTTAGACACACACAGACACATTAATTCACATCTCTCACACACTCAAAAGCTCTCCTGCTTTCTTTGTCACTTACTATTGTTATTGAATTAGTCGGCTACAATCCAAGTATAATTAATGCATTCTCTTGTTCTTCACATTACGATTTTGAAGCTCCGACACGGGGGTCGCATTGTTTCGATTTGTAGATGCTAGTCCCCAAGTGTTCGAGTGTTTTTAATAGAGAAGTCATTTTTTGCAAAAATACCGAGCTTCTTTGAAAACAAAAATTCTTTTGGAAAGTATTATTTGATTACATGGTACAAGCATACATGACTTTGCTATTAAGGGCTCAGTGATTCTATACGGGCACGTTTCGCTCGATCGTTTGGCCTGGTACATTGTTTCCTGTCGAGACCCCACTTAGCGCATCTAGGCTTCTCTGAGTAGAGTCATTTATGAAAGTTGCATATTTTTCTCGTTTCATTTGTATTATGTGGATCATGCTAAGAAGAAAGAAGGGATGGCATTAACATACGTGGAGTAGGGAAAAAATTCGTATAATATTTCTTGAAAAAGATTGTACCATACTCTTTTAGAACCGCAAAATTTTATATTGCTATGGTTCTAACAGTTCTCGTTGGAATTATTTTGTTGCAAAAATTTCATTGGAATTTTGCTGGATGAAGGTTGAACCATAAGGTCTTATGACCAATTCTTGTTTGAAAGTGTCTTCAATAGGATTTTAGGAAGAACTAAATTTGGTAATTTTATAAAACTAGGCTTTATGTCTAACACTTACACGTGTGTGTCTTATAATCCTTAAATGGACACTAAGCCACTTATGATCAAGAGTCATAGGCCACATTAGTGGCTTGCGTCCACATTATTTTTGGGGGGAGTTTATTCTTATCTCATAATTTATTAATTAACTAGGTAATGTCCCGTTACTCAATAATTAATCAATTACCCACATAATTAAGAATTATATCAATTACTTAAAATACTACTCATTTTTAATATACTTTATACATCATACTATCATGGTCATATGGTACCTTGTATGGTACTAGTCCAAAAATATTCGGTATTATCGCTCGACCCATATTTTATCCCAAATCGGCAAGCTTCAACGAAACTCGTTTCCTTTAATTCGTGTACCATTTATCCTTTATGATACTTACGTACCACTTGTTATTAATAGCATAAATACATTAACCTCAAGATAATCTCATCCCCGAGTCTACGTCGATTAATTGAAGACGAAACTTTAACATACGAAAATGCGAGATGTAACATCCTTCCCCCCTTAGAAATATTCGTTCTCGAATGCTTAATTTTCTAGGTTCTATATAAATTTGACAGAGTCGACTTTGTAACAATACCAATACCAACTCTCCCTGTAGAAGTTAAATAATTCAACGCCACATCGGACTATAATCATCAATAACAACAATGGCCTCATACGACCAATGACAATAACCAACACAAGAATCTGTACACGTACCTTAAGGTTGTGATGTCTCAGTTGGACCCTTGTCTGGAGGAGGAAATAAGTAGGGATATCTACACTTCATGTCTTCCTCGGCCTCCCAATTCATTTGTTACACATTATTGTTTTCCCAAACTGCTTTCACTTAAGCTACGTCTTTACTTCTCAATCTATGAACCTGTCTGTCTAGTATAGAAATGGTAGTTTCTTCATATGATAGCTGCTCTATGACGTGAACGTCATCAATTGACACAATTCTAGAAGGATATCTGATACATTTATGGAGCATAGACATATGAAAGACTGGATATACAGACTCCTAGTCCAAAGGCAAGTCCAACTCATATGCATCATGGCCTACCTTGCGTATGATCCTATATGGTCCAATGTATCGAGGGCTAAGTTTTACCCTTTTTTAGAACCTTATAATGCCTTTCATCGGTGATACCTTTAGGAATACCCAATCGTCAACTTGAAATTCCAAGTCTCGCTGTCAATTATCCGTATAAGACTTCTGATGGCTTTAAGCTGCTAACACCCTTTCCTGCATAAGCTTAATTTTCTCGATTGCATGCTGTACCAATTTCGGTCTTACTAATGTAGCTTCCCCAATATCAAACCACCCTATAAGCGATCTACACTTTTATCCATAAAGAGCTTTGTATGGAGCCATCTGAATACTGGAATAGTAGATATTATTATATGCGAACTCAATAAGCGACGGGTAATCATTCCAGCTACCTTGGAAGTCCATCACACAAGCTCGTAACATATCCTCCAGTGTTTGAATAGTACACCCAGCCTGGCCGTCTGTCTGTGGATGAAATGATGTTATAAGATTTACTTGAGTCCCTAATCCTTTTTGGAAAGACCTCCAAAAGTTAGCTGTAAATTGAGCTCCTCTATCCGAGATAATAGATACGGGGACACCGTACAGTCGTACTATCTCCTTAATATAAAAGCCTTGCATAATCCTCTGCGGAATATGTAGTTCTAACGGGCAGAAAACGGGCTGACTTTGTAAGCCTATCAACAATCACCCATTTCAAATCGAACTTACGATGGGTACGAGGTAAGCCTACGATGAAATATATATTGATTACTTCCCATTTTCAAGTTAGAATCTCCATAGCCTACAATAACCCACCAGGTTTCTGATGCTCAATCTGAACTTGCTGACAGTTAGGACATTGAATATATCCTTTTTCATTCTGTCATACCAATATACTTCGTTGATATCATGATACATCTTTGTCGCTCCTGGATGGATAGAATAATGAGAATAATGTGTTTCTCCCATAACCTGCCGACGCATCCCTGCAACAATAAGGACACATAATCGTCATCGATATCTCAGGACCCCATGTTCTGTAATTTCAAACGGTTTCTTCTCCTTCTGAGGGATGGTATCCCTTTAATGAACTAACACAGGATCCTCGTATTAGCGTTCTATTACTTCTATTACTAAAGGATGTTGTCGTATCTTGAACAGTAATTCCAATATCACCTGAGTCTAGTAAATGAAGTCCAAGACTAGCTAGTTGATAAATCTCATGGGCTATTCCCCTTTTTTCTAGCCGTAAATATGACAGGCTACCCATAGATCTACGGCTGAGGGCATCGACTACTACGTTTGCATTCCCTGGATGGTATAAAATATCAACGTCATTGTCTTTAAGTAGCTCCAACCATCTCCTTTGACGTAAATTTAATTCCTTTTGCTTGAAGATATATTGGCGGCTCTTATTATCCGTATAGGTATCAACATGAATGCTATACAAGTAGTAGCTCAACATCTTTAGTGCATGAATCACCGCGGCTAACTCTGAATCATTGGTCGGGTAATTCTTCTCATGTTTTATTAGTTGTCTAGAAGTATAAGCTCCAACCTTACCTTGCTGCATCAGCACACAACCCAATCGAATGCCTGAACTGTCACAATAGATCACATAACCATCGGTCCCTGCTGGGAAAGTTAGAACCGGCGTTGAAGTTAATCTGTCCTATGCCTAGAAACTCTGTTTGCCAGCATCAGTCTTAGTCAACTTTGTCAAAGATGCTGAAAGGGAAGAAAATCCCTCTACACATCTCCTGTAACAGCCTGCCAAATCGAGAAAGTTACGAACCTCCGTCCGTGTCGTGGGTTTTGGCCAAGTCTTTATTGCCTCAATCTTTTGTGTATCCATCCAGATGCCTTCACCTGAAATGATATGCCTAATGATATATTGTTGATAAATACAATTACGAACAGATCTAAAAAGGGCATAAACACATAGTTCATCAAATCCATGAATATTGCTGGGGCATTGGTCAAACCGAACGATATAACAAGAAACTCAAAGTGCCCATATTTGGTCCTAAATGTTGTCTTCAGAGTATCTTCTTCCTTAACCCTAACTTGATGGTACCCGGACCGCAAGTCTATTTTTGAAAAACACTTTGCACCTTGCAACTGATCAAATAAATTGTCAATCCTCGGAAGCGGGCACTTATTGTTGATCGCCACCTTATTCAATTGTCTATAATCAATACACATCCGTAAGGAACCATTTTTCTTCCTTACAAATAACATAGGTGCTCCCCACAGTGATGTACTAGATCTGATAAAGCCTTTTTAAAGCAAGTCCCTTAGTCGTTCATTTAACTCTTTCAGCTCTGCGGGGCCATTCTATAGGGAGGAATAAATATTGGATTAGTATCTGTTAGTAGGTCAAGGGCAAACTCAATTTCTCGCTCTAGAGAAAGACCTGGAAGCTCATCGGGAAAAACATTGGGAACTCATTAACCATAGGGATCGACTTAATGGTTGGTGACTCTACTTCCACATCATGAACCCAAACTAAGTGATCAATACAGCCCCTTCTGATCATCTTACTTGCCTTGAGATAGGAAATAAATCTTCCTCTCACCAACGTCGTATTACCTTTCCACTCAAGAACATGCTCCCCTAGAAATTGAAATCAGAATATCTTTGATCTTCAATCAACATTGGGATGACAAGAAACCAACCAACCCCTACCTATTATAACATCAAATTCTACCATTTCTAACTCCATTAGGTCCACTACAGTAGTTTGACTCTGAATTACTATTATATAATGCCTATATACTCACTTAGCTATCACTGAGTCCCCAACAGGTGTAGACACATCAAAAGGCAAGTTTTATTCCAAACTTACTAGAAACCAATGGAATAACATATGATAAGGTGGAACCTAGGTCAATCAGTACATATTCATCAAATGTGGAGACTGATAATATACCTGTAACAACATCAGGTGATGACTCCTGATCTTGTCGTCCTTCCATAGCATAAATGCGGTTTTGAGGACCCCTCGAGCTAGATCCTCTGTCTATGCCTCTACCGCGACTCATTGGTTCTTGTGAATATTGCATAGGGGGCGTACTGACAATGATGAACTAGCTACAGATCCCGTTGGCTGAGCTATGGTTACATCACCTCTTGTTAGATAATCCCTCATAACGTGACCTGGATAACCACAAGTATAATAGATACCCAATCCCGTACGTCACTTCCTAGTATGTTGCTTATCACACTGAGTACATTGTGGAAATGGCGGCCTCATCTGACTTGACTCACTCCCATACTGAGAACCTGAGGCCCTGGAATTCGGACCAGGCCCTGAATATGTGGAACAATCAAATCTCTTACCACCAAACTAAGGGGGTGCGCTAGCCGATGGATAAGTTGAATATCTCAGGTACTGTTGTCTCTGACCACCTCGAAACTCACTAGAAGGACCTGCAGACCTTACTCTCTTATATGGTCCCTATCATGCTCAGGATTGACCCTCTATTTCTGCTTACGCTCCTCTATGTATATCCCTGAATATGCAAAATATCCATGTCTGGCTGAAGTGAGACCGACATACAATCAACAAGCAAGTGAGGCTCCAATCCTATCACGAACCGGTGAACCCGATCCTCCATCTTAGATATAATAGTAGGAGCATACCTAGCCAATAAATCAAATTGAAGACTGTACTCCCGACCTCTCATGTTACCCTAACAAAGGGTCAATAACCTATCAGCTCTGGCCCGTATAAGCTCTAGTGGTAGATAATGACGAAAAAAAGCATATGTAAACTCCTTCCATACTGATGGAGGGGTATCCTCACCTTTGGATAATTCCTAAGACTCGTACAAATTTACTGTAATATCTCGGAGTCTATAAGAAGTAAGCTCAACTGACTCAGTCGCAGTGGACTTCATTACCATTAACGTCCTCTGCACTCTATTAATAAATACCTGAGGGTCCTTATTTGGATCTAATCCAGTGAATACCGGAGGGTCTAAATCAATGAAGTCATGAACTCTCGCACTGACTCCCTATCTGCATGACCACTACCTACCTCCTGACATTGAGCCTGCACAGCTACTAATCGATTTAATAGCTGAATATCATCTCTCATCAACTGACCCGATGTATCAGGCTGAGGTGTTGAATGTACATGGGTGGGAGCTGGAGCTGCTGCCCCTTGGAGCTCTTCTAGAAAGGCGGGGTATATGATGTCTGAGATGGAATCTCACTATAAGACTCTCCCCGAGCTTTGGTAACTCGTGGCGCTCGACTAGCAGTCTATCCTGCTACGGACTTTCCCTTCTCGGCAGCTATAGTATTAGAAGGCATCGCTGAGAACGTAATATATTATTAGGAACATAAATTGTTATCTCGCACGATCTGAGATAAAAAGATAGGATAATATTCTATGTCATGTAGCCTCATGTATATAAGTGTGGTGCACAACATAAAAATAAATAACACTCTATAAGACACGGTTTGTAGACAACCATAGGATAGAACTGCTCTACTATAAATTTTGTCACGACCCAAACCGATGGGCCGCGACAGGTGCCCTAATCGTACATGTCGAATATCCTTAAACAAGAATTTAAAATATAACATGAATAATGTACGTTAGGGATACTTATCCCAAGGACATATATACATAAACATGCGGAATATAGTGGGGCGGTCCGGCAAGGCTGCTATAGATAGCTATATATCCAAAACCAAAAGCCGACAAGGCCACATACTGTGACGACCCAGACGGTCACTTAAGAATTAATACCCCGGTACCCTTTAACTGATTTCCCCATGTTTGTTTCTATATTTTGATTTGTCAGGATGTGCGGTTTAAAGTTTCAGAGAGTTTTGGGACACTTAGTCCCTAAATGAGAGGTTAAGTGTTAAAAAGTTGACCGTAGTTGGAACAGTGTTAAGAAGGCCTTGGAATAGAAATCTGATGGTTCTGTTAGCTTTGTTGGGTGATTTCAGGCTTAGGGGCATGGTCGGATTGTGTTTTGGAGGTCCGTAGCTAATTTAGGCCTGAAATGCCGAAAGTTGAATTATTGAAGTTTCCGGTTCAAAAGTGTGTTTTTGATCCGAGGGTCATAATGGAATTCCGAAAGTTTGAGTAGCTCCATTGTGTTGAATGTGACATGTGTACAAAATTTTAGGTCATTCGGATGAGGTTTGATAGACTTTTTGATCGAAAACATATTTTTAGAGTTTTTGGGATTTTAGGCTTGAATCCGATGAAAAATAGGTGTTTCAATGTTTTTTTGAGCATTCCGAAGGTTGGAACAAGTTTCAATGAAGTTATGGGATATTTTGGTGGGTTTGGTTGAGGTCCCGGGAGCCTCGGGATAATTTTGGATGGTTGACAGAAGTATTTTGGAGTTGGAAGTTTGCAGCATCAGTTGGATTTCTGTCATAACCGCACCTATGGTTTGGGTCCCGCAGGTACAGTGCCGCAGAAGTGGCAGAGATGTCGCAGAAGCGAAAGTTAAGGAGGATCAGTAAGTTCCGCAGATGCGGAAGAATTTCCGCATAAGCAGTACCGCATCTGCGAGAGGGAAACCGCAGGAGCGAAAGTCGGCCTTTAAGTGAAATGTCGCAGATGCGACCAATGTTCCACAAATGCAAGACCGCATAAGCGGTCCCAGAGCCACAGATGCGGAAATCATTGGGTAGAACATATAAATTCTTGCCTTCGCAGAATTTAGCCATTTTTCATCTTTTTCAAAAGGGAAGGAGCTTGGGAAGCACTTTTCAAGAGGGAATTTTAGAGGAGTTCACTCGGGTAAGGTCATTGGTACCTAAACTCGTTAGAATAATTTTTATCAATTTAAACATGAAAAATTAAAGAAAATCAGTGGTAATTGGAGGGTTAGGGCTTCACTAATTGGAAACCTTTGAGTGATGATTTGAGGGGCCATTTAAGGTTCGATTTTGGTACTTTTTGTATGACTGAACTCATGAGCGTGTGAAGATTCTGGAAATATAAATTTCACCCTATTCTGAGACGTAGGAGCAAGGGGAATTTTGGTCATTTTACCTAATTTCGTGTATCAGCTTAGAATATAATTTTAGAATCACTTACTTGAAGTTTTATTTACATTATACAAATGAACTGAATAGATTTGGGCAATTTGGAGTCGAGTACTCATGGAAATGACATGGTTTCGGGTTGATTTTGAGTTGGTTCGAGGTAAGTTGCTTGCTTAACCTTGTGTGGAGGACTATTCCTTAAGGATTTGGTATATTTGAAATTTGAAATGCCTTGTATGTAAGGTGACAAGTGCGTGCTTGAGCTAATTGTTGAAAAATCCGGTTTTCTTTAAGTAATTTCAATTGTGCTCCTTTTCCTGTCTCATTTTACTTGCAATTTTAACCTGCTGTTAGCTTAGGAAAAGCGTGTCTAATTGGCTTAACTGCTTAAACTGCCATAGTTGAATTATGTGAAGCATGATAGGTTACAATTTCCTGTTTAATTAGTACGAAGTTGAGCTTAATTGAGTAGTTCTTGTGTTGTTGTTGTATGTTTTTACTTGGGACTACGGGACGACATCCCGGGAGATTCCCTGTACATATTTATGATTTTAACTGAGGTGCGAGATACCAAGACATCCCTAGCAGATAATGAGGATACCAAGAGATCCTCGGGATACCAAGAGATCCCTCGTATACATTGAGGATACCAAGAGATCCTCGAGATACCAATAGATCCCTAACATATGTATATATTGAGGATACTGAAAGATCCCACGGTTATCATCCTTGTTATGAGTGGTATTTCCTTGTGTTTTGTCTTTATTTTTGTTTCAATCATTGATTTCCTTATTATCATGTATTAGATTCTTACTGTAGATTCTCAATTGAATTGTTTATCTTATTCTATCATTCTATATTTATTTAATCTCAAAAGGGCCCTGACCTTCCTCGTCACTACTCAACCGAGGTTAGGCTTGGCACTTACTGAGTACCGATGGTGTGTACTCTTGCCCTCTCTATGCATGTTTTTCATGTGCAGACCCAGGTGCCTCTACTCAGACCTACCATTCATGAGGAAATGCAATTATATGGGACTTCGAGGTATATCTGCCGCATCTGCAGACCGATGAGTCTCTCTCTATTCTATTTTGTAGGGATATCCCTTCTATCTTTACTGTTGATGTAGACATTCCAGTGTTAGAGCATTTTACTATGTTTCATAGCTTGTGATTAATAGGTTTTTGGGTTTTTGGAGTGTGTATTGGTTTGAGAAGGTGAATATTGTGTATGCCGAGCGGCACCCTTTTAAATACTATTTTATTTCTCTAATTCTATCTTAAATAGTTCTATTTTCACAAGTTTGGTTTATCTTCCGCAAGTTAAGGAACTAGGTGCCATCACGATGGTTCACAAAGGGTGAACCGGGTTCGTGACAAGTTGGTATCAAAGCTCTAGGTTCATAGGAGTCATGAATCACAAGCCGATTTATTAGAGTCTCATTGATCGGTACGGAGACGTCTGTACTTATCTACGAGAGCTATATAACTGTTAGGAAAATTCTATTTCATTTGATTTCCTTGTCGTGTGATATTTTGACATCACAATTCTAAACTTCTGTCTTCTATTCTCTCATAGATGTTGAGGGCACGTGCTACCCAAGATGATCAGGCACCTGCGCCTCCTACTGCAGCCGTCAGAGGCCGGGGCCGGGGTAGAGGCTGAGGACGCCCACGCGGTACAGCTAGAGCACCTATGCAAGCTACCACCGAGGAGCCACCAGCAGTGCCAGTCGGAGTCCAAACACCTAACATGCCTACTACTAGTACACGCCAGCACTTCAGGAGATTCTGGCACAGTTCATGAGCATGTACACCACTTTGGCTCAGGCAGGGTTGTTTCCCCTTGCTGCAGCTACATCCCAGGTCATGGGAGAAGCACAGACTCCTGCCACCTGCACTTCTGAGCAACGAGTGCATGTTGATCAGTTCCTAGAGATTATTTCTATACAGCCTGCAGTCCCAGGCCATCCCGAGGACAGGGAAGTGGTTTCAGAGGATGAGCAACAGAGACATGAGAGGTTCAAGAAGTATGATCCTCCTGTATTTAGTGGGTTAGCATCAGAGGATGCCTTAAGATTTCTAGAGGAGTGCTACAGTATTCTTCGTACCATGGGTATATCAGGATCGATCGGGGTTTCATTCACTACTTTCTATCTTCGAGGAGCTGCCTATGAGTGGTGGCACACCTATGAGTTAGACAATCCAGACGAGGCTGTTTCGCTAACTTGGACCCAGTTTTCAGATCTATTTCTAAGAGAGTTTGTTCCTTAGAGCCTCAGAGATGCATGGCGCACCGAGTTTGAGCATTTTCACCTGGGTGCCATGACTGTCTCAAAGTATGATGTCTGTTATACTATCTTGGCTAGACATGCATCGGCCTTGGTTTCTACTGTTCGCGAGAGGGTTCGCTAGTTTATTGAGGGGCTTATTCCTAGCATCAGGTCTAGCATGGATCGTGAGTTAGAGATGGATATTCCTTATCAGCACGTGGTGAGCATTTCTAGGAGGATTGAGGGTATCCATGCTAGGGAGAGAGAGGAGAGGGAGGCCAAGAGGTCCCGAGAGTCGGGCCATTATTCTGGTGCCCGTGCCCCAGCTGCAGATCATCATGGTAGGGATTATATGAGTCGCCTTGTTCATTCAAGTCTTCTAGCAACCAGTGGTATTCCAGCTCCTTCTAGGCCTCAAGAGCCTTATTATGCACCTCAAGTTTCTAGGGCGCCTCTTGCGCATGGTACTTTTGTCATGCCCCAAAAATCCGAGGAGCGCAACCAGCACGTAACCGAGTAAACCCGACCGAGCAAGCATGTTAGGTCTCATTCTGCCCAAACTAACTCAAGAATAAATAGGAGATTGACTCCATTAACCAAATTCTATAAACATATCAATAACGATTTAAATTTCATTTTCATTAGCAACTTCATTCGCCATAATAAAGGTATTACAAGTTTTATACATCATTGCCAAACATCAATATTTCTNACCTTATACAAACATCAAAATAAGATCCCAAAACAGAAGTGGCATGAGCCACATAGGGACCCGAAAGGAAATGAGCTCATCGTATCAGCTGACGGGAAGTGATGAGGAGCTACGGTCAGTGGACTGGAGTACCTGGTATGGATCCACCTACAATCATAACACGAATGTAGCGCCCCCGGCAAAAGGGACGTTAGTACATTTGAATTGTACTGGTATGTATGAACAAACTTTGCCCCAAGTAAACTCAAACTATACACAAGTAGGTAACAGTAATAGAAACAATAATCAAATGCACAAGAAAAGGAACAATCAAGCCAAACAAGTTTTTAATCTCTCCTGTTTTCCACCTTCCACAATTCCACACCAATGATTTCACAATTTTCTCAAATGTTTATTTCAATAGTGATTTCGATCACTTTTCAACCCTTATTACCTCGGCCACCCTTATCACCACAACCCACACCTTATAAATTCGTGTTGCGGTGCGCAACCCGATCCCACCGTACAGTTACAATTCACAAACAACACAACAACAACAATTCATAGAGAACAACAACAACACTTCTCAAGAAGTAACAACAACAATTCATAGAGAACAACAACAACACTTCTCAAGAAGTAACAACAACAATTCACAAAGAATTTCCATAAGCATCAATACCATTGTCCATAATTTTCAAAAATTCATATGCAAATTAAGTCACCACAATAATTACCCACAACAAGCCAAATATGTTATTACCACAGTTTTTCCAATTGCATCATTTACGATTTCCTTCCATCATTTGTTTCTCAGCTCTTACCACATAACTCTTTCACAATCACGCATATAGTTTATTACCAATTACTTGCACCATTATATCGGGAGACTTAACCACAAACACTCAAATCAAGAAAATCACAAGAATTTCACAAACAATCCACGTAGATATCACATACCAAATATTCGTACACCAAACAAGGTGATTTTGCAAAGGTCAAAGTTAGCCATACATACCTCAAAGAGCTTTTCCTTAAGTTACTACAACATTCAAAAAATTCTAGCAACTTCAATCTATTTTGAGACATAGCAAAATTGAGCAAAAATTAGAAAGATATTCATAACTCTAGCTCATTTGAGCATTTTATCAAATATTAGATGAGCATCTTAATCTCAAATCTCTTTTTCATGGTTTTCCTTCATTCCCCAACCAAATCTTACTTATTTATGTTAAACAATATTCCCATAAACCTAGATTGGACATGCATGTATACACAATACTAATAAACCCAAGAATCATACCTCATCAACACATCTTATACTCCAATCTCGAAATTAAAACCTAGGGTATAGAATCTTACCTCTTGGATGAAGAACTTGTGATTGGGTTCTTTGATTCTTGAAGATTGATGCAAGATTTGGATGATTTAAATGTTGGGTTCCTCCTTCTCTCTCTAAAATGCTCTTACCTCTCTCTAAAATCAGTAGAAAATGACCCTAAATGAAGCCCCAAAGGTTATATATTAAAATGGGGTCGGGTTATAAAAATTAGAAAATTAACCCTCCGATGTCAAGTATGCTACCGCAGAATGGGTATGCAGGCCGCAGATTCGTTGCCAAACAGGGCTGTTCTGCCTCATTCTGCGACCATTCTGCGATCGCATAATGGTTATGCAGTCCGCAGAGTTAAATCTGCGATCGTAGATTTCACGCAGAATCGCATTTTTCATCTTTTGTTGATTTGATCATAACTTTGTGTAGGAATGTCCAAATAACGAACGGTTTGAAGCGTTGGAAACTAGACTCGAAGATATTTCATTTAATAGGTTATCCATCACCTAAAACCATATATATATTTAGATATTCTCGTTCAAAGTATGGACTAGTGCAAGATCGTTGGGAATTTTAGCCTATTATGGACTTTTTTCCAATTTTTTTTAGATTTACGCCTTTCCTTGGATACAAATTACTTAACATAACACTTATACACATATTTACCAAATCCAATGGATGCACACCATGTTAAGCACATAAAAATTTCATAATAAGCCTACGTGACACCATGAAAATCCTAAATTACTTAGCAAAAATTTCCGGGGCCTTACATTCTCCCCCTCCCCCCCTCAAGGATCATTCTTCCTCGAATGAGGAGTAGATTCCGACTTAAATGCTTAATATAATAAATCTCTTTTCTCACCTACCTCAAGACCTTAAATTTTGACTAACTCCTAAATTTTTTAGAAATTTTGGTAGAGTTTCCTTTATAACTAGGCCTATCCACCTGCCAGAGAATCACCAAAATCGCCTTAACAACATACCCACAACTAGACAAAGCACCACAATGTATATATCAACAATACTCTCAATATTACAAGCACTACATTGTCCTAAGGATACCAGAACATGGACTGCACAGTTTTAGATCAAAACACCTATATAGTACCTTTCAAGTCAACACTAATTGATATTCAATCAAGCAAAAATGTTCTCCTTACACGACAATTTCAGACTTCCAGATGATCTTCTTAACTTACGAGCTCTATGATGACACATTCTCGGAAATAATATCAACTCCCAAACATACATAACAAGGATGACAAATAGACACCTCGCATGAGTTAACTATCCATTGACTTTACCTTTAAGAATTTCCACTGTACAATTCACATTCCACCGGATATTGCAATTCATGGAACAACAACATCCCACAATTCCATCACATGGCATCATATCATCAAGAATGTCATTTCATAGTAACCAAACAATCATGTGTTCATAATAGTCCTTACCAGTCATTATTGTAATCACAAAGGTGTTCATCAACAAGAATATAATTTCATTTCAATCAACAATCCATATAAGTCAAGCCACGATGATTCTTGCCAGTAGTGCATCATATAGGATATTACCATGATCATATAGTTCAACCAAATCAATTCATACCCCTCTTTTATCACTACCTTCTTAGACATAAACATATGGAAATACAAAGTACATGAGGAACAGTTACGGGGAACATCATACTCCTAGTGCAACCTAATGTGGAATACACATATGTTACCTTTATTATCAACTCACATAACATCTTCAGGGGAAAATATGGAGGATAGCCTGCTCACCCTCCAAACTCTAAATCTCTAGGCGAACACTCACACTAAACCCTTGATGACCTTCAATAATTTCTATAAGATATGCCATTATAAACTAACCTTAAAATTACCTATCCAATACATATATGATCACACCGTGAAGCTTCATCTTTGACTTGTCTGAACATACAATACCGAATAGATCTAATACAGTGAGGAAGAACAGAGTTCAAGATCAGGCTGGAGTTATTCAGGAATCCATTAATGTGCTGAGCAGAGCATTTCATGAAGTTATATGCTAAGAGACACAGAAGGTTACTACTAACAATACTGATGTGGTTAATTATTGTGAGGATATCAATTATTAAACAAATAAGTCATAGGGGTAACTTGTACATTGGAAATAGGAACCATTAAGGAGGAATACTCAAGTACGTGAACCACTGGTTTTCTAGAGTGTAGGGAAAATCCGTTTATCAAGAATAAGAATACTTTGACACCTTGAATGTGATACGCGTTTCAAAATACATGCAGTTGAATTACACTCTTAACATTACTTGACACACGAAATCTATGCCACAAGCCCGTGAGGATGAAAAGAAGTTGAACGCTTATGAGATTATCATATTTCAGACAGCTTAACCCTTCCTGATAATTGATCATATATGAGGGAACTAAAAATACGACCACCTGTCTTTCAAATCAACATGCTCATGATATGTGCAAAAATCTGAAGGCATCTAATCTCACCCCTTTCTAAAGTAAAACCACATAACTCGGATATCTAAATGTTGGGATGAAATCATGTATTGGTTAGAGGCGTTCATGATGCTCCAGGAAGAGAGGCAAATGCCACTCCTATCCACCCAAAGGGGTGTGATACCAAGGGTATTCTCTCACATGAAAATGACATAGTCAATTATTCTAGAAGCCGAGTAATGAGAAGGCCATGTAACCCATCCAATCCGACCCATTTAAGACTTTGGAAAAAGGGGATGCACTTTGGTTTGAAATTAGGGAAATTTTAGCCTGAGATTAAAGGAAAATCATTACTTTTGAAACCCATGGGACAATCCCTCGTAGTCCTAGAAAATCGATAACAATGGCGAGGAAGTACTTAGAACCATTACGAGTTGGTATAAAACAAGACCTCAAAGTACCCACATGGATAAGTTCGAAAGAATGAGACGTCTTAATGCATTTATCTCGGAGAAGTAACCTAGGCTATTTGGTCACATGGACAAGTGGACAAGGTAGATGATCATTTAGGTAAAACTGTCATAAGAAGTGCGAACAATATCTTTTATCCTAACAAAAGGAACATGTCCTCATCCATAACGTGACAAGACATCCTCTTAGATGCCATGAAAAATAAATCAATTCTACAATGAGAGTTATTGGAAGAAGTAGATAGTAGGGTAGCAAAACTAATGAGCACCATTTGGAACCAACGAGCATAATCCAAGTTGAATACATTAGAAGTCTGTAGGAAAGGAGAAATTTGTCCACTCTCATGGCGCTTGTAGAGTACATAAAAATGAGGTTAATTAAATCATATCATATAGTTGGATAACTAGTCGAGACATTGAGATGATATAGCATTGAATATTATGGGTAAACAACATATGATGCAAGACAAATTACAGGAAGTGAGAGAGCATTATGGAAGTAATCTCTACATTGTAACCACTAGGAATGGTGGCAATACAAAGCGATTACGAGAAGCTACCCTTTTATTTTTTGAAAGAAGATCTTTATATGAAGTCACGTTATTTATAGCTCTAGAATTAAAAAATTCAATTGTGTTTAGAAACTAAACTTCATAATAAGCATTACAACACACTTCTATACAACCAGCTATTACAAGCCATATGGGGAGATGCTATAAGACTTGACTGAGAGAAAGGTTTTGACATACGAATGTGTTACTAGGTGTATTTCTCATTGGCCAACACTAAACCAAAAGGCGAGACTTAGACTGATAAGCAGATCGTTTGACTAGCACAAGTGTAGATAATCCATTATCGGAAAAACATCATTCAGTTTCGGCAATTGCGGCAGGCTATCAACCCTTGATGAATCTTGAAGTGATATGAGAACCCAATGAGATAGTATGGAATAATCATGGAGCGTTTGCAGGTGTTCATAGTGAGTTTTTCATGGATTTTTACTTGAGACAATTAACACATGTTGGAGGTGTAAAGAGAAGATAAACATTTGTTATGAGCTGGACATGTTTCTGCTATATTAACTCCCAACTGCAATATACGACCATGACATGAGCAACCAATATACTAGGAAAAAGTGAGCTAATTACTACGGGATGTCCCAAGTGGACACGAAAGTTATGGGAACACACAATTTTCCTATGACGGGGATGTGAGGATCCCAATTTTCAGAGAGACTTTATGCACATGGTGACTATTTCAATTGATATGCATTCATGTGATAGATGTTCAGGCATACTCTTAGGTTACTAGGCAGTGAGAAGCTTTCATGATGATATTCGCAAGAGAGTAGATTGACTGTTCAAACCATATAATCCATATACATAACTGAGTAAAACAGTGACTCGAGAAGGATCACAATGCTGGGATGCTTTACATGGAACTTGGCACCATAAAGGTAAATTTTACGACAGTGCATGTAGAGGCAGAAGAGAGTAGATTTTCTCCAATTAAATAAAAGGATTCTGTAAGAAATTCATCGAATATAATCCCTTGGTGTGAATTTAGGAAAAGCAAGTGGGAAGTATCAATCCTAGAGTTATAACTCAATTCAAGGGCATAATTATAGAACTTAATTCCACAAAAATGTAAATAAGAGGATTCATAATAGAGTAGATTCACGAATAGTGCGTCTCGTTCAAAGAGTTGATACACGTAATGTTTTGTTATTCAACACCTTGCTAAGACCACGTTTATGAGAACTCTTCAATAGGGATGTACATACACATTGAGTACAAATTCTGATTTGACTCACTTAACGATGTTAGGTTAAAAGGGCAATAGCTTAATCGATACCCCTCGACTCCACATCTCTAACGTACGTATGTAATATGCTGACATACCACATGATCTGATGGTGCAGAGACATCAATAGGGACAAGGACACTCCCCTCTTAGCAATATGTTTTACCAATCTATCCACATCTCGATACATTCTCCTAACCAGTCCTTGGGCAATCCACTCGGACTCGCGGATTATGGCATCAAGGTTACCAATCTTGAGAATAAGACGTAGAGAGGAAATTAGCTCCCTAAGTTGAGCTCTATCGCACGATTGGAGTATAAAAGAAGGGTGAAATTCCTAAATGTCTTAATAGCCTCTAACTTATAGATGTGGTCGACAATACACTGATAAGAAGGACTCTGCTAGACACGGCTCGGAGACGTCCTAGGACACTTAAACCATACACAAGTAGGTAACAGTAATAGAAACAACAATCAAATGCACAAGAAAAGGAACAATCAAGCCAAACAAGTTTTCAATCTCTCCTGTTTTCCACCTTCCACAATTCCACACCAATGATTTCACAATTTGCTCAAATATTTATTTTAATAGTGATTTCGATCACTTTTCCACCCTTTTTACCTCGGCCACCCTCATTACCTCAGCCACCCTTATCACCACAACCCATACCTTATAACTTCGTGGTGCGGCACGCAACTCGATCCCACCATATAGTTACAATTCACAAACAACACAACAAAAACAACAATTTATAGAGAACAACAAAAACACTTCTAAAGAAGTAACAACAACAATTCACAAAGAATTTCCATAACCATCAATACCATTGTCCATCATTTTCAAAAATTCATATGCAATTTATGTCACCACAATAATTACCCACAACAAGACAATATGTTATTACCACATTTGTTCCAATTGCATCATTTACGATTTCCTTCCATCATTTGTTTCTCAGCTCTTACTACATAACTCTTTCACAATCACGCATTTAGTTTATTGCCAGTTACTTGCACCATTATATCGGTAGACTTAACCTCAAACACTCAAATCAAGCAAATCACAAGAATTACACAAACAATCCACGTAGATATCACATACCAAATATTCGTACACCAAACAAGGTGATTTTGCAAAGGTCAAAGTTAGCCATACATACCTCAAAGAGCTTTTCCTTAAGTTACTATAACGTTCTGAAAATTCTAGCAACTTCAATCTGTTTTGAGGCATAGCAAAATTGAGCAAAACTTAGAAAGATATTCATAACTCTAGCTCATTTGAGCATTCTATCAAATATTAGATGAGCATCTTAATCTCAAATCTCTTTTTCATGGTTTTCCTTCATTCCCCAACCAAATCTTACTTATTTATGTAAAACAATCTTCCCATAAACCTAGATTGGACATGCATGTATACACAATACTAATACACCCAAGAATCATACCTCATCAACCCATCTTATACTCCAAACTCGAAATTAAAACCTAGGGTATAGAATCTTACCTCTTGGATGAAGAACTTGTGATTGCGTTCTTTGATTCTTGAAGATTGATGCAAGATTTGGATGATTAAATGTTGGGTTCCTCCTTCTCTCTGTAAAATGCTCTCACCTCTCTCTACAATCAGTAGAAAATGACCCTAAATGAAGCCCCAAAGGCTATATATTAAAATGGGGTCGGGTCATAAAAATTAGAAAATTAACCCTCCGATGTCAAGTATGCTACCGCAGAATCTACCACAGAATGGGTATGCAGGCCGCAGATTTGTCGCAGAACTCGTTGCCCAGTACAGGGCTGTTCTGCCTTATTCTGCAACCATTCTGTGATCGCAGAATGGTTATGCGGTCCGCAAAGTTAAATCTGCGATCGCAGATTTCACGCAGAATCGCATTTTACCAGCTTTTGGTAATTTGATCATAACATTGTGTAGAAATGTCCAAATGATGAACGGTTTGAAGAGTTGGAAACTAGACTCAAAGAAATTTCATTTGATAGGTTATCCATCACCTAAAATCTTATAGATATTTAGATATAGTTCAAAGTATGGACTAGTGCAAGATCGTTGGGAATTTTAGCCTATTATGGATTTTTTCCAATTTTTCTTAGACTTAGGCCTTTCCTTAGATCCAAAATTACTTACCATAAGACTTATACACATATTTACCAAATACAATGGATGCAAACCATGTTAAGCATATAAAAATATCATAATAAGCCTACGTGACACCATGAAATCCTAAATTACTTAGCGAAAATTTCCGGGGCCTTACAACTTTTAGAGGTCAGTCCAGCAGACCTGGGCTGAGCCAGTCACATCCAACACATCTTCCCAAAGCTTGTTTCAAGTGTGGTGACACCCACCATGCGGTTAGGGATTTCCCTAGACTTGGGAGGAGTGCGCCTCCACAGACTTCTCAGCCACAGCATGCCCCGCAGAGTTCTCAGGCTATGGTTACAGCTCCAGTTGCTACCCCACCTTCTCAGCCAGGTAGAGGTAGAGGTTGGGTAGGTAGAGGATGCCCTAGAGGGGGAGGCCAGGCCTGATACTATGCCCTTCTTGCCCGTACCGAAGTTGTTGCCTCTAATTCAGTAATCACAGGTGTATACCGATTTGTCACAGAGATGCATCGGTTCTATTCGATCCAGGCTCCAATTATTCTTATGTGTCTTCTTATTTTGCTCTGCATTTGGGTGTATCTCGTGATTCTTTGAGTTCCCCTTTATGTTTTTACTCCTGTGGGAGAGTCTCTTATTGTGGACCGCATTTATCGGTCGTGTTTGGTTGCTCTTCGTGGTTTTGAGACTAGAGCCAATTTATTATTGCTCAGCATGGTAGACTTCAATATTATCTTGGGCATGGACTGGTTGTCACCCCATTATGCTATTCTTGATTGTCACGCTAAGACCGTGGCGCTTGCTATGCCAGGTGTGTCGCGTGTTGACTGGAGGGGTGCTTTAAATCACACTCTCAGTAGAGTTATTTATTTTCTTAAATCTTAGCATATGGTTGAGAAGGTATGTGATGTGTATCTATCATATGTCAGAGATATCAGTATTGATACCGCTTTAGTTGATTCAGTTCCAGTAGTACGGGACTTTTCCGATATGTTACCAGCTGATCTTCTAGGCATGCCGCCTGATAGAGATATTGATTTTGGCATTGATTTGTTGCCGGGCACTCGACCCATTTCTATTCCTCCGTGTCGTATGGCTCCTCTTGAGTTGAAGGAGTTGAAGGATTAGTTACAAGAATTGCTTAATAAGGGCTTTATTCGACCAAGTGTATCACCTTGGGTGCTCCTGTCTTGTTTGTGAAGAAAAAGGATGGTTCTATGCGTATGTGTATTGATTATCGCAAGTTGAACAAGGTTACAGTGAAGAATCATTATCCTTTACCGCGTATTGATGATCTATTTGACCAGCTTCAGGGCGCACGGGTGTTTTCTAAGAGTGACTTGCGCTCAGGTTACCATTAGTTGAAGATTCGGGAGCCAAATATCCCAACGACTACTTTCAGGACTCGGTATTGTCATTATGAGTTCCTTGTTATGTCATTTGGGCTGACCAATGCCCCAGCAGCCTTTATGCATTTGATGCATAGTGTATTCCGGCCATATCTTAACTCTTTTGTCATTTTCTTTATTGATGACATTATGGTGTATTCCCGTAGTCGGGAAGATCATGAGCAGCACCTGAGGACAGTGCTTCAGACTTTGAGGGAAAAGAAATTGTATACAAAGTTCTCAAAATGTGAGTTTTGGTTTGATTTCGTGGCATTCTTAGGCCACGTGGTATCGAGTGAGGGTATTTAGGTGGATCCAAAGAAGGTAGAGGCAGTGCAGAGTTGGCCCAGACTATCCTCATCTATAGAGATCCACAGTTTTCTCAATTTAGCGGGTTACTACCGTCGTTTTGTGGAGGGGTTTATCTATTACATCCCCTATGACCAGACTGACCCAGAATGGTGCTCCATTCCAGTGGATGGAAGAGTGTGAGGCAAGCTTTCAAAATCTCAAGACATCCTTGACTACAACCCCAGTTTTGATATTGCCTACAGGTTCGGGGTTTTATACGTTCTATTGTGATGCCTCGGGGATTGGCCTCAGAGCGATATTGATGCAGGACGGTAAGGTGATTGCCTACACGTCCAGACAGTTCAAGATACACGAGAATAATTATCTTGTTCACGACCTTGAGTTAGATGCCATCATTCACGCCCTGAAGCTTTGGCGCCATTATTTATACAGGGTTCTCCGTGAGATTTATACTTATCATCGGAGCTTGTGGTACCTGTTCAAGAAAAAGGATCTAAATTTGCATCGGAGGAGGTGGTTAGAGTTGCTAAAGGACTGTGATATCACTATTCTGTATCACTCGGGCAAGGCCAATATGGTGACCGATGCTTTGAGCCTTTGGGCCAGGAGTTTAGAGAGTTTGCCTTATCTACCATCATTAGAAAGGCCTATGGCGATGGATGTTCAGGCCTTAGCCATCCAGCTTGCGAGATTGGATCTTTCGGAGCCTTGTCGGGTTCTAACTTGCGTGGTTTCTCGGTCTTCCTTATTTGATCGTATCAGGGAGCGGTAGTATAATGACCCTCATTAGCTTGTCCTCAAGGACAAGGTTCAGCATGGTGATGCTAGATATGTGACCATTGGCGAGGATGGAGTATTGAGGCTACAGGGTCGGGTTTGTGTACCCAATGTTGATGGGCTTCGGGAGCTGATTCTAGAGGAGGCCCATAGTACGCGGTATTCCATTCATCCGGGTGCCGCGAAGATGTACTAGGATCTGAGGCAACACTATTGGTGGAGGCGAATGAAGAAAGATATAGTTGGGTTTGTAGCTCGGTGCCTCAACTATCAGGGGTAAAGTATGAGCAGCAGAGGCATAGTGGGTTGCTTCAGCAGGTAGAGATTCAGGAGTGGAAGTGGGAGTGGATCACCATGGACTTTTTAGTTGGGCTCCCGCGGACTTTGAGAAAGTTCGATGTTTTTTGGATGATTGTAGATTCGCTGACCAAGTGAGCTCACTTTATTCCTATGTGTACTACTTATTCTTCGGAGCAATTGGCGGAGATCTATATCTGGGAGATTTTTCATCTGCATAGTATTCTAGTTTCTATCATTTCGTATAGAGGTACTCAGTTCACATCACAGTTCTGGAGGGTCGTTCAGCATAAGTTGGTTACTCGGGTAGACTCGAGTATAATATTTCACCCTCAGACGGACGGGTATTCCTGAGTGCACTATTTAGATTATTGAGGATATGCTTCGTGCGTGTGTGATTGAGTTTGGATGGTCTTGGGATCAGTTCTTGCCATTGGCAGAGATTGCATACAACAGTTATCAGTCCAGCATTCAGATAGCACCGTATAAGGCTTTATATGGTAGGTGTTGTAGATCTCCGGTGGGTTGGTTCGAGTGGGGTGAGGCTAGATTATTGGGAACAGACTTAGTTCGGGATGCTTTGTAGAAGGTTAAGGTGATTCAGTATAGACTCTGTACAGCCCAGTCCAGACAGAAGAGCTATATGGACTGGAACGTTCGTGATTTTTCCTATGTGGTTGGAGAGCGGGTTCTACTTTGGGTTTCGCCTATGAAGGGCATTATGAGATTTGGGAAGAAAGGGAAGTTGAGTCCGAGGTTTATTGCCCCTTTTGAGATGCTGAGGCGTGTTGGGGAGGTTGCTTATGAGCTTGCCTTACCTCCCAGCTCGGTAGGAGTTCATCGGATATTTCATGTTTCGATTGTCCGGAGGTATCACGGTGATCCGTCGCACGTGTTGGATTTCAATTCAGTCCAGTTGGACAAGGATCTATCTTATATTGAGAAGCCAGTGGCAATATTGGATAGGCAGGTTAGGAAACTGAGGTTAAAGAGCATTGCATCAGTGAAGGTTCAGTGGCGAGGTCAGCCGGTCGAGGAGGCGACCTAGGAGACCGAGTAGGATATACGCAGTCGTTACCCTCATATTTTCACTAATTCTGGTATGTCTTTATGCTCGTTCGAGGACGAACGAATGTTTAAGTGAAGGAGGATGTGACAACCCAACCGATCATCTTAAGAATTAACACCTCGATCCCCAATTAACTACTTTCCCCATGTTTATTTCTGCTATTTTGATTTGTCGGGATGTTCGATTTTACGTTTCGGAGAGTTTTGGGACACTTAGTCCCTAAATGAGAGCTTAAGTGTTGGAAAGTTGACCATAGTAAGAACAGTGTGAAGACCGCCTCAGAATGGAAATCTGATGGTTCTGTTAGCTCTGTTGGGTGATTTCGGGCTTAGGGGCGTGGTCGGATTGTATTTTGGAGGTTCATAGCTAATTTAGGCTTGAAATGACGAAAGTTGAATTTTTGAAGTTTTCAGTTCGATAGTGTGATTTTGATCTGAGGGTTGGAAAGGAATTCCGGAAGCTCGAGTAGCTCCGTAGTGTTGAATATGACGTGTGTGCAAAATTTCAGGGCATTTGGATGAGATTTGATAGACTTTTTGATCGAAAGCGTATTTTTTGAGTTTTTTAAATTCTTAGGCTTGAATCCGATTAAAAATAGGTGTATTGATGTTGTTTTGAGCATTCTGAAGGTTGGAACAAGTTTCAATGAAGTTATGAGATATGTTGGTGGGTTTGGTTGAGGTCCCGGGGGACTCGGGATGATTTCGCATAGTTGACGGAAGGATTTTGGAGTTGGAAGTTTGCAGCATCAGCTGGTTTTCTATCATAACCGCATCTGCAGTATGGGTCCCGCAGGTACGGCGCTGCAGAAGCGGCGAATAATTTGTAGAAGTGGAAGTTAAGGAGGGTCAGTAGGTTCCGCAGATGCAGAAGAATTACTGCAGAAGCGGTACCGCATCTGCGAGAAGAAGACCACAGGTGCGGAAGTCGGCCTTTAAGTGAAATTTTGTAGATGCGACCAATGTTCCGCAAATCCGGGACAGCAGAAGCGGTCCCAGAGCCGCAGATGCGGAAATCGCTAGGCAGAACGTAAAAATTCTTAACTTCGCGAAATTTAGCCATTTTTAATCTTTTTCAAATGGGAAGGAGCTTGGGAAGCACTTTTCAAGAGGAAGTTTCAGAGGAGTTCATTAGGGCTGAAGTAATTGAAGACCTTTAAATGGTGATTTTGAGGGACCATTTTGAGGTCTTATTTTGGTACTTTTGCTATGACTGAACTCGTGAGAGTGTGAGGATTCTGGAAATATAAATTTTATACGATTTTGAGACGTGGGCCCGAGGGGCATTTTGGTTATTTTACTTAATTTTGCGTATTAGCTTAGAATTTAATTGTACAATCAATTAATTGAAGTGTTATTTACAATATGCAATTGAATTTAATAGATTTGAGCCATTTGGAGTCGAGTACTCGTGGCAAGGACGTGGTTTCGGGTTGATTTTGAGTTGGTTCGAAGTAAGTGGCTTGCCTTACCTTGTGGGGGGGTTGGGGGGGACTTTTCCCTTAAGATTTGGTATATTTGATATTTAAAATTCCTTGTACGTGAGGTGACGAGTGCATACTTGAGCTAATTTTTGAAAAATCTAGTTTTTTTAAGTAATTTCAATTGTGCTCCTTTTTCTGTCTCGTTTTACTTGCAATTTAAACCTGCTGTTAGCTTAGGAAAAGCATGTCTAATTGACTTAACTGCATATTTGCTTAAACTGCCATAGTTGAATTATGTGAAGCATGTTAGGTTAGAATTTCATGTTTAATTAGTACGAAGTTGAGCTTAATTGAGTAGTTCTTGTGTTGCTGATGTGTGTTTTTATTTGGGACTACAGGATGGAATCCTGGGAGATCCCCTGTACGTATTTATGAGTTGAAATAAGGTGCGGGATACCAAGAAATCCCTGGCACGTATTGAGGATACCAAGAGATCCCCGGCATATATTGAAGATACCAAAAGATCCTCGGGATACTAAAAGATCCCTCGTATACATTGAGGATACCAAGAGATCCTCGGGATACCAAGAGATCCCCGACATATATATATATATATTGAGGATACTGAGAGTGGTAGTTCCTTATGTTTTGTCTTTATTTTTGTCTCGATCATTGATTTCATTATTATCCCATATTAGATTCTTACTGTAGATTCTCAACTGAACTGTTTATCTTATTCTGTCAACCTATATTTATTTAATCTCAGTAGGACCCTGACCTTCCTTGTCATTACTCAACCGAGGTTAGTCTTGGCACTTACTGAGTATCGCTTTGGTGTACTCATGCTCTTTCTATGCATGTTTTTCAAGTGCAGACCCAGGTATCTCTACTCAGGCCTACCATTCTTAAGGCAAGGCGATTCTATGGGAATTCGAGGTATATCTGTTGTATCTGCAGATCGAGGAGTCTCTCTATCTATTTTATCTTGTAGTGATAGCCTTTCTATCTTTACTGTTGATGTAGACATTTCGGAGTTAGAGCATTTTACTATGTTTCATAGTTTGTGATTCATGGGTTTCCGGGTTTTGGGAGTATGTATTGGTTTGAGAAGTTAAATATTGTGTATGTCGAGCGGCACCCTTTTAAATATTATTTTATTCGCTAATTCTGTCTTAAATAGTTTTATTTTTCGCAAATTTGGTTTATCTTTCCCAAGTTAGGCCTACCTAGTCGTAGGAACTGGGTGCCGTCACGATGGTTCACGGAGCGCGAACCGGGATTGTGACACATACTATCCAACTGTACATAACCGTCTCAGACCTCTAATAGAAATACAACTGTACAAAGACGGGACTGAGCCACATCATATATATATATATATATATATATATATATATATATATATATATATATATATATATATAT
>MU707032.1:90707-107157 GCA_026770625.1 Nicotiana glauca
TCGCTGATCAAGGATCCTAAGAAGGGGGATCGTCAGCTTGCCTACGTGCACCTGCAGGCATGAAACGTATGCTCCGTGAAATAGGGCGTCAGTACAAAAAATATACTGAGTGTGTACGACATGAAATCCAGTACGTAGAGGATATAGATGAAACATGAAATAAAGAAATCCATCTGTAAATCTGAATAACTTTGTAAGTTCTAAAACATGTATAATTTCATGCATGTGCATATAAATGGCGTGTCACGCGTAGATATAGGTGTATATAACATCATCAAGCCTCTGAGGGCATCCCATCATATCGTCTAGGACACTTTGGGCAACATCATCAACATATACCAACGGATCAGGTGGTGGTGCGTATATAACGTCGTAAACTTTTTCCCATATCCCATATAAATATAATATACATATATGCATGTATATAATGTCATCTGGTCATTGGTCAATGTACTTGTATAAATGCATGAAATGCACAAGAATATACGTTAATAAGATCTTCTCAGAATGCCAAAAAATCAATATACCTTTCGGATAAACTTTACCGTATATTTCTGAGACCCATGAAAAGAAGATATAATAATAATTCACATGGGAAATCAAGAATATAGACACCTCCAATATTTCTATAAATAAGTCATTTATGAAAGTTGCGTATTTTACTTGTTTCATTTGTATTATGTGGATCATGCCAAAAAGAAAGAAGGGATGCCCTTAACATACCTGGAGTAGGAAAAAAATTCGTATAATATTTCTTGTAAAAGATTTCACCGTACTCCTTTAGAACCGTAAAATTTTACGTTTCTATGGGTCTAACTATTCTCGTTGGAATTATTTTGTTGCAAGAATTTCGTTGGAATTTTGCTGGATGAAGGTTGAACCGTAAGGTCTTATGACCGATTCTTGTTTGAATGTGTCTTCAATAGGATTTTAGGAAGAACTAAATTTGGTAATGTTATAAAACTAGGATTTATGTCTTACACTTACACGTAAGTGTCTTATAATCCTTAAATGAATACTAAGCCACTTATGGTCAAGAGTCATAGGCCACATTAGTGGCTTGCTGCCATCGTTTTTTTGTAAAAATAGCATGGTATAGCTAGTTTTCGGACTGGTTAATCAAAAAAGTCAGCATTTACCAAATCAATGAAAAATAGCCACCGTTTTACTGCAATAGAGATCGGTCTAGCATAATATACTGAAGTTCGTGCACTTGTGTATGAACTCCAGCATATTATGCTAGATTGATATACTTTGCTAGCTCCAGTATAATACACTAGAGACTGGAACACTAGTGCTCCAAACTCCAGTATATTATACTGGACCAATATACTTGCTGGAAGTCCAGTATATTATACTAGAGTTCTAGTGTATTTATGCTAGAACTCCATCATATTATGCTGGAGTTCCAACATAATATCCTGGAACTCCAGTATAATAGATGGAGTTCAAGTATACTTATGCTGGAACTCCAGCATAATATACTGGAGTATTTTTCGGGTTTTGAACAGTATTTTCGCTCAGATTTATCTTTACATAAAATGTGACTAAATTTCGATTACTTTTGATATTGCGCTATTTTTGAACGACCAGTTGTAAATCTGGATATTTTTAAATTTCTCCTCATTATTTTGGGGGAGGGTTTATTCTTATCTCAAAATTTGTTAATTAACTAGGTAATGTCCCATTATCCAATAACTAACAATTATCCGCATAATTAAGAATTATTTCAACTACTTAAAATACTACTCATTTTTAATATACTTTATACATTATACTATCATGGTTATAAGGAAATTTACCCATAAAATGACCCCACATCATAACATTGACCATATATATTGACATGTCCATGATTAGGTTCACACCATACCTGACCTTTCTTGATTGGTACAAGAACCTTGTGGATGGGGCACAATAGAGTAGGATTTGATTGTACATTACCCTTTGGGGACAGTCCCACATGGAGTATAATTTTAATAAATAAAGGACACTGTCCATAAAAATAGTGGAGGCAAGAGGAACTTTTCTGTAAATTGATCAGCTTTTGATGAATATAGTATTAAGAGTGGAAGACAAAGAACTTGCTGGAAAAGGGAATCGATTTAAGCAACACTACGGTTTTTCTTCACCAGCTAGGTACTCGGAAAAAATTCAGTTGCAACTATATAAAAGATGCAAAGATCAAAGAAATAGGAGAATGGCATGGGTATTCTCTATTTCTTTCACCTAAAGATAAGCCTCCATCTCCATATCCAAACCGTCCCTGCCATTTTCATTTTTACTTTTTCCCTACCTACTCTGAGCTCTGATCTTAAGACTTTTATTCATCAACGATACGATGACATTTAAATCTTTTGGAATCATAGGCGGATCTAGAATTTGAGTGCGATGGTAATACCAATCTTTAGATATGTCAATCACTAGCAATAATATTTGACATATGATTCTTTAAAATCTTAATAATTATGATAACTTATTAGCAAAGCATAAACCACACTAAGTTTTTAAAGAAAGAGAAGACAGTAATGAGAGAGTGAGATTATTTCATAAATGGGTGCTACACGAATGAAATGTGTTTGATTTAAGTCTATTTTAAAATACATAATTTCTAATTTCAGAAATACAAAAGGGTCATTGATCAAAAAAAATATTTCATTCTTCAATAATTATAAAAAACGTACTCAAGTAAAATTAAGATTAAGGGTATGTTCAGCAACCAAAGGACTTAAAAAGAGCCTCAAACTCTCGGTCCTGATACGTCAGAGTCGATCAATGTCCGCTATTTTGTTTTGAAGGAAAATTGTAGCGAAAGGATTTGTATTTTTTCGTTAGTAGAGAGTATGGCTGTCCAACGGGACGGGCCGGCCCGTTCCGTCCCGCTTCAAGTCAAATGGGATGGGCCAACGCAGAAGCGGTTCCGTAGAAGTGGGTATGAGGGCGCAGAAGCGATCTTGGTGCTTGAGTGGCGAGTTCCGCAAAAGCGGACCCTTTCCGCATCAGCGGGTCCGCAGGAGCGTGTGTGTAACCGCAGAAGCGGTCTTGGGAAATCCGCAGAAGCAGATAGTGAATCGCAAAAGCGGAAGCTGTGTAATTAATGAAACACCGCATAAGCGGTCATGTGGCCGTAGAAGCGGTCCCGCATAAGCGGTAGCGGGACCGCAGAAGAGAAAAGGGCTCTTGGCAGAAGGGTTTAAAGGGATTATTTCATCCGCGAGCTCCACTATTTTTCCGCCATTGTTGAACGAGCTTGGAAGCTATTGACGCGATTTTAATAGAGTTTTGACTGGAAATTTATTGGAGGTAAGTCCTATGGCCTAGAGACATTATTTTACTGAAGAATCTACCTTTAATTCTTGGAAAATTGGGTGAAAATTGAAGAACTAGGGCTTGGGTTTTAAAATGAGAAATTGGGATTTGAGGGAGCATTTGGACTCCGATTTTGATGAATTTTATATGTACGGACTCGTGGCGAGACGAGGAATCCGGTGATTGTGAATTTCATAAATTTTTGAAAAGTGGTCCCGGGGCTCGGGTTTTGCCAACTTCGTGATTTTCGATGTTTGTCAAGTATTTTTTATTGGGTTATGTTCCTTTAGCTTATTGTAACACCTTCCTTGTGGTTTGGTCAGATTCGATGCGCGAGGAGGCCGATTTGAGGGGAAAGGGCTTGGCGAGCTAGATTCTTGGCCGGCTAGAGGTGAGTAATGACTTTAAATGATGTCCTGAGGGCTTGAGACCCCGGACTTGTACAACTTGGTGTTGTGTTGAGATAAGACAAGCGTTCAATGACGAGCGCGGGGTCATTTACTATTGAGGACTGTGACTTGGTCCAGTCCGGATGATATTTTACCGTGTATTAGCTATGACTTGCTGTTTTCACTATGATTTGGGCTTGTTGCCATGTTTGGGGCTTATTGCCGACTATTTGAACTCCTTATGAACTGTCATCACTGTTTTCCTCACTATTTGAAATATTATTTGAACACAGTCCATGTGATTTACATTGTTTCATGAACTCAACTATATTTTACTCAAACTTGGAGTTTTAACTGATATGTGAACTATCGTTTGAGCTGAGGACTATTGTTTTACTGATGCTCTAGGGGCTTTTGTTTACTTTTGGACTAATTGAGGCCGAGGGACATGTGTGAGGCTATGATGAGTGATATGTGAGGAGGCTTTCAGGCCTCGAGCGATATGTGAGGAGGCTTTCACGCCTCGAGTGATATGTGAGGAGGCTTTCAGGCCTCGGGCGATATGTGAGGAGGCTTTCAGGCCTCGAGCGATATGTGAGGAGGCTTTCAGGCCTCGAGCGATATGTGAGGAGGCTTTCAGGCCTCGAGTGTATTGTGAGCAGGCTTTCAGGCCTCATATTGATATTGTTCAGGCTTTCAGGCCTTATTGATAGCGCATAGGCTGTAGGAGCCCCTCCGGAGTCTGCACACCCATAGTGAGCGCGGGTACCCATATGAGTGACAGTGAGCCCGAGGGTCTGATGTTGTACTGAGTGATTGATACGGAGCCCGAGGGGCTGATACTGTATTGAGAGTTTGATATGGCGCCCAAGGGGCAGGTTCCTGAGTATCTATTATTGATTGAGAATAATTGTTTTTAACTGTTTTCAAAGAGTTTTCTTAATGTACTTCACTGGTTTCTACTGTTTACCTGATTTCACTACTTGAGATAGCATAAATTGTGCCTTTGTGGGATTTATATGTTCTCAGATATTATTTATTTGTATTACTCACTGGGTCGGAGTACTCACATTACTCCCTGCATCGTGTGTGCAGATACAGGTATAGCAGAGTTCGTTCCTGAGCGCTCATTTCGATCCAGACTAGACGGACCCGGAGAGACGAGGTAGATGTCATCGTCCACAGCCCCGTTTCTTCCGTATCTTTTCTTGTATTTCATCTATCTCGTACTATGTTCTTAGATACAGTCTTGTAGTAGTTAATAAACTTCGTAGTAGCTCATGACTTGTCACACCGCGATTGCGGGCTGGATTTGGGTTGGCTTTCTTGTTATCGCGGTTATGTCCGTATTGCTGGTTATGATATTCCTGCTTTAAGCTTATTTATGATTTACGACTGTCAGATATTAAGGAGTTAAATGTTCTGTTCGCTGGCCTCGTCTTCACGAGAGGTGCCATCACGACCAGGTGGGTTTGGGTCGTGATAAGTTGGTATCAGAGCCAAGGATTACTAGGTCTCACGAGTCATGAGCAGGTTTAGTAGAGTCTCGCGGATTGGTACAGAGACGTCTGTATTTATCCTCGAGAGGCTGCAGAACCCTTAGGAAAATTTCACATTCTTGAAATACTAGTCGTGCGACTTTGTTGATGCGAGAACTAAACTTCTGTGTTCTATTCTCTTGCAGATAGTGAGTACTCGCGCTACAGGACGAGGCGGTCGACCACCAGTACCACCTACTGAGGGCACTAGAGGCCAGGGAAGCAGTCGTGGTCGTGGTAGGGGCAGAGCCGCGAGGGCATCACCTGTTGCTCCATAAGTTGCCCCGACTCAGGAGCACGCCCCAGCTGCAGACATTCTAGCAGCACCTGTCCAGGCACCGGCGGTGCCCATTGTGATACTGGGTCTTCAGGAGACCCTGGCTCAGATTCTATTAGTTTGCACTGGCCTAGCCCAGGTAGTTTCAGCCACTGCTACAGCAGCTGCTTCTCAGGCAGGGGGAGGCAGTCAGACCCCCGCTGCTCGCACACCCGAGTAGGTGATGCAGGGTTACAGACATCGGGAGAAGCTCCAGCTTAGCCGGTTGTACCAGTTCAAGATTTTGTTGTTCCGGCTATGCCAGACGATGAGCAGTGTTGACTCGAGAGGTTCAGTAGGCTTCAGCCTCCAGTTTTCAGTGGTGCTTAGGGTGAGGATGCCCAGGGATTTCTTGACAAGTGTCAGCGTATGCTTCGGACGGCGGGGATTTTGGAGTCTAGCAAAGCAGCATTCACTGCATTTCAGTTCACTGGGGCTTCCATCACATGGTGGGAGGCATATGAGCGGCGTAGGCCGGCAGGTGCAACGCCTTTGTCATGGCAGGAGTTCTCCACTATCTTTTTGGAGAAGTGGGTACCACAGTCTCAGAGGGAGGAGCTGCATAGGTAGTTCAAGTGGCTTCGACAGGGAGACATGACTGTGACCCAATATGAGGTGAGATTTTCTGAGTTAGCCCGTCATGCCTCCTGGATAGTTTCGATCGATAAAGAAAGGATCATGAGTTTTGTAGATGGACTTAACTATCACCTTCGTGTTTTGATGACTCGAGAGAGAGTTCTGGGTATTTCCTTTGAGGATGCAGTTGATATTGCTCGTGATATTGAGTTGGCTCGCCGTCAGGACAGAGAGGAGAGGGAGGCCAAGAGGCCTCGAGGTTCTGGTAGTTTCAGTGGTGCTCCGTCTAGGGGTCAGTTTCATCAGAGCAGAGGTCATTCATTCAGGCCTCCTCAGTCGCCCCGCTCTGAGTATCATGGGTCATCTTCCGGACGAGGGCATCAGGGTTATCAGCAGAGCCAGCCATCCCTCAGTGCTCTTCCAACTCAGAGTTCATCACAAGCTCCAGCTTTTCAGGGTTCCTCCCGGACGAGTGCGTCAGCCAGTCACTTTGGTGCACGGGGCTCCCTTCAGTCCCACACTCCAGCACCCGGGAGCTGTTTTAAGTGCGGGGAGTTTGGGCACTTGTGGCGGCAGTTTCCTCGGCTTTATGGTAGTCAGTCTCAGCAGAGGGGTCAGCCCTCATCTTCTGGGCCATCTTCTTCAACACCTGCCCCGCCAGCTAGGGGTGAGGGCTAGGCAGCTAGGGGCCCCCCTAGAGGGGGAGGTCGATCAGGCGGTGGCCAGGCTCGATTCTATGCTCTGCAGGGCCGATTAGATGCTATTGCTTTGGATGCGGTTATCACAGGTATTATTTCAGTCTTCCATAGGGATGCCTCAGTTTTATTTGATCCCGGTTCTACCTATTCCTATGTGTCTTCTTATTTTGCTCACCATTTGGGTACGACCCGGGGGTGCCTTGCTTTGCCTGTTCATGTATCCACCTCGAGGGCGATACTATTGTGGTAGACCATGTATATCGGTCGTGCTTAGTGACTATTGGGGGTCTGGAGACTCGAGTTGATTTGTTGTTGTTGAGCATGGTAGATTTTGATATTATTCTGGGCATGGATTGGTTATCTCCGTGCCATGCTATTCTGGACTGTCATGCCAAGACAGTCACCTTGGCCATACCGGGTGTCCCGAGGATTGAGTGGGGTGGTATGACTGACTAGGTTCCCAGCAGGGTAATTTCCTTCCTAAAGGCCCAACGGATGGTTGGGAAGGGTTGTCTATCGTATTTTGCTTTTGTGAGAGATGTGGGAGCCGAGGCTCATGTATTGATTCTGTCCCAGTTGTGAGGGATTTTCCATATGTGTTTCCAGCAGACCTGCCGGGCATGCCACCGGACAGGGACATTGATTTCGGTATTGATCTGGTGCCGGGCACTCAGCCCATCTCTATTCCTCCCTATCATATGGCACCAACAGAGCTAAAGGAGTTTAAGGAGCAACTTCAGGAACTCCTAGATAAGGGGTTTATTCGTCCGAGTATGTCACCGTGGGGTGCGCCGGTCTTATTTGTGAAGAAGAAAGATGGCACAATGAGAATGTGCATTGACTACAGGTAGTTGAACAAGGTGACAGTGAAGAACAAGTATCCACTACCTCGCATTGATGATTTGTTTGATCAACTTCAGGGAGCAAGGGTATTCTCTAAGATTGATCTCCGTTCAGGCTATCACCAGCTGAAGATTAGGGATTCTGACATTATGAAGATGACTTTCAGGACGAGATATGGGCACTATGAGTTTTTGGTTATGTCTTTTGGGCTGACTAATGCCCCAGCCGCGTTCATACACTTGATGAAAAGTGTATTTCGGCCATATCTGGATTCATTTGTGATTGTTTTTATTGATGATATATTGGTGTACTCGCGTAGCCAGAAGGAGCACGCTCAGCACTTAAGAGTGGTATTACAGAGATTGAGGGAGGAGAAGCTTTATGCAAAGTTCTCCAAGTGTGAGTTTTGGCTTGGGTCAGTTGTTTTCCTGGGGCACGTGGTGTCCAGTGATGGTATTCAGGTTGATCCGAAGAAGATAGAGGCGGTGCACAGTTGGCCTAGACCGACCTCAGCCACGAAGATTCGTAGTTTCCTTGGGTTGGCAGGGTATTATCGCCAGTTTGTTCAAGGATTTTCTTCTATTGCATCGCCCTTGACCAAGTTGACTCAGAAGGGTGCTCCATTTGTGTGGTCCGAGGAGAGCTTCCAGAAGCTCAAGACAGCTTTGACCACGACTCAAGTGTTGGTATTACCATCAACTTCAGGTTCTTACACTGTGTATTGTGATGCTTCGAGAGTTGGGATCGTATGTGTGTTGATGCAGGAGGGTAGAGTTATTCCATATGCTTCTCGTCAGCTGAAGCCCCAAGAAAAGAACTACCCTGTTCATGATTTGGAGTTGGCTGCTATAGTTCATGCTTTGAAGATTTGGAGGCACTACTTATATAGCGTATCTTGTGAGGTGTATACCGATCATCGCAGCCTTCAGCATTTGTTCAAACAGAAGGATCTTAATTTGAGGCAGCGGAGGTGGCTTGAGTTACTCAAGGATTATGATATCACCATTTTGTATCACCCGGTGAAGGCCAATGTAGTGGCCGATGCTTTGAGCTGGAAGGCGGTTAGTATGGGTAGCCTGGCGTACATTCCGGTTGGGGAGAGGCCCTTTGCAGTTGATGTCTAGGCTTTGGCCAATCGGATAGTGAGGTTAGACATTTCAGAGCCTAGTCGGGTGTTGGCTTGTGTTGTTTCTCTGTCTTCCTTGTATGACCGCATCAGAGAGCACCAGTATGATGATCCACATTTTCTCGTCCTCAAGGACAGGGTTTAGCATGATGATGCCATGGATGTGACTATTGATAGTGATGGCGTGCTAAGGATGCAGGGCCGGATTTGTGTGCCCAATGTGGATGGACTTCGGGAGTTGATATTGGAGGAGGCCCACAGCTCGCGGTATTTTATTCATCCAGGTGCCGCGAAGATGTATCAGTATTTGAGACAGTATTACTGGTGGAGGAGAATGAAGAAGGATATTGTGAGTTATGTACCTTGGTGTCTCAACTATCAGCAGGTCAAGTATGAGCATCAGAGGCCCGGTGGTGTACTTCAGCATATGGATATTCCCGAGTGGAAGTGGGAGAGGATTACTATGGATTTTATGAGTGGTCTCCCTCGAACAGCGAGGAAGTTTGATTCGATTTGGGTGATTATGGATCGGCTGACCAAGTCCGCGCACTTAATCCCGGTGTGCACTACCTATTCTTCGGAGCGGTTAGCAGAGATTTTCATCCGGGAGATTGTTCGATTGCATGGGGTCCCAGTTTCTATTATCTCGGATAGAGGTACTCAGTTTACTTCCCAGTTTTGGAGGAATTTTCAGCGGGAGTTGGGTATACAGGTAGAGTTGAGCACAGCGTTTCATCCTCAGACGGACGGGCAGTCCGAGCGTACCATTCAGATATTGGAGGACATGTTGCGTGCTTGTGTTATTGACTTTGGAGGTTCTTGGGCTGATTTCTTGCCTCTTGCAGAGTTTGCTTACAACAACAGCTATCAGTCCGGTGTTCAGATGGCGCCGTATGAGGCCTTGTATGGGAGACGGTGTAGATCCCCGGTTGGTTGGTTTGAGCCCGGTGAGGCTAGGTTATTGGGAACAGAGTTGGTCCAGGATGCCTTAGAGAAGGTGAAAGTGATCCAGGAGAGACTACGTACAGCTCAGTCATGTCACAAGAGTTATGCGGACCGGAAGGTTCGGGATGTATCTTATATGGTGGGCGAGAAGGTCTTGTTGAAGGTTTCGCCCATGAAGGGCGTTATGCGATTTGGAAAGAAAGGAAAGTTGAGTCCGAGTTTCATTGGGCCTTTTAAGATACTTAGGAGGATTGGATAGGTGGCTTATGAGCTTGCTTTGCCACCCAGCTTGTCTAGCGTGCATCTGGTATTTCATGTGTCTATGCTCCGGAAGTATGTTGGAGACCCGTCTCATGTGTTGGACTTCAATACAGTTCAGTTGGATGATGACTTGACCTATGATGTGGAGCCAGTGGCTATTTTGGGTCGTCAGGTTCGGAGAATGAAATCAAAGGATATAGCTTCGGTGAAGGTGCAGTGGAGAGGTCCGACCGTGGAGGAGGCCACTTGGGAGACCGAGCGGGAGATTCGGAGTAGATATCCTCACTTGTTTGAGACTCCAGGTATGTTTCTTGACCCGATCGAGGATGAGCGTTTGTTTTAGTTGGGGAGGATGTGACGAACCGGCCCGTCGTCACGTGAGTTACCGCCCCGTTTCCCCCATATTATGTTGCTCTATATTTCAATATCGGTATTTGAGGTGATCGGGTAGAATTGGATTGGTTTTAGTTGGAAATGAGGCACTTAGCCTCTTAGAAGGAAGCTTGTTTTGGAAAAGTCAACCGGAAGTTGACTATATAGTTAGGGGGCTCGGATGTGAATTCTGGTGACTCGGTTAGCTTCGGAAGATGATTTGTGACTTAGGAGTGCGATCGGAATTGAATTTGGAGGTCCGGTGTAAAATTAGGCTTGAATTAGCCAAGGTTGAATTTTGGCAAATTGTGGTTGGTAGGTGAGATTTTGATCTAGGGGTCGGAATGGAATTACGAGAGTTGCAGTAGCTGGGTGATTTTGGATGTGCGGGTAAAATTTCATGTCATTTGGACGTCGTTTGGTTGGGTTTTTGATTGAAAGTACATTTCGGAAGTTTTGAAGAAACTTAGGCTTGAATCCGATGTGAATTGATGAATTTAGTGTTTTTTAACGTGTTTGGAGGATTGGAACAAGTTTGAATAAGGTTTTAGGATGTGTTTGTGCTTTTGGTTTAGGTCCCGGGGGCCTCGAAGTGAATTTGAGTGGTTAAACGAGAATTTTCGATTAGGTTATGTTCCTTTAGCTTATTGTAACACCATCCTTGTGGTTTTGGTCAGATTCGATGCGCGAGGAGGCCGATTCTAGGGGGAAGGGCTTGGCGAGCTAGATTCTTGGCCGGCTAGAGGTGAGTAATGTCTTTAAATGATGTCCTGAGGGCTTGAGAGCCCGGACTTGCACCACTTGGTGCTGTGTTGAGATGAGACACGCGTTCAATGACGAGCGCGGGGTCATTTACTATTGAGGACCGTGACTTGGTCCAGTCCGGAAGATATTTTACCGCGGATTAGCTATGACTTGTTGTTTTCACTATGATTTTGGCTTGTTGCCATGTTTGGGGCTTATTGCCGACTGTTTGAACTCCTAATGAACTATCATCACTGTTTTCCTCACTATTTGAAATTTTATTTGAACTCAGTCCATGTGATTTACACTGTTTCATGAACTCAGCTATATTTTACTCAAACTTGGAGTTTTAACTGATATGTGAACTATCGTTTGAGCTGAGTATTAATGTTTTACTGATGCCCTAGGGGCTTTTGTTTACTTTTGGACTGATTGAGGCCGAGGGCCATGTGTGAGGCTATGATGAGTGATATGTGAGGAGGCTTTCAGGCCTTGAGCGATATGTGAGGAGGCTTTCAGGCCTCGAGTGATATGTGTGGAGGCTTTCGGGCCTCCAGCGATATGTGAGGAGGCTTTCAGGCCTCGAGCGATATGTGAGGAGGCTTTCAGGCCTCGAGTGTATTGTGAGCTGGCTTTCAGGCCTCGTATTGATATTGTTCAGGCTTTCAGGCCTTATTGATAGCACTTGGGCTGTAGGATCCCCTCCAGAGTCTGCACACCCACAGTGAGCGCGGGTACCCATATGAGTGAGAGTGAGCCCGAGGGGCTGATGTTGTAGTGAGTGATTGATACGAAGCCCGCGAGACTGATACTGTATTGCGAGTTTGATATGGCGCCCGAGGGGCAGGTTCTTGAGTTTCTCTTATTGATTGAGAATAATTGTTTTTAACTATTTTCAAAGAGTTTTCTTACTGTACTTCACTGGTTTCTACTGTTTACCTGATTTCACTTCTTGAGATAGCAGAAATTGTGCCTTTGTAGGATTTCTATGTTCTCAGATATTATTTATTTTTATTACTCACTGGGTCGGAGTACTCACATTACTCCCTGCACTGTGTGTGCAGATACAGGTATAGCAGAGTTAGTTCCTGAGCACTGATTTCCATCCAGACCAGGCGGACCCGGAGAGACGAGGTAATTGTCAGCGTCCACAGCCCCGTTTATTCCTTATCTTTTCTTGTGTTTCATCTATATCGGACTATGTTCTTAGATACAGTCTTGTAGTAGTTATTAAACTCCGTAGTAGGTCATGACTTGTGATACCCCGATTGCGGGCTGGATTTGGGTTGGCTTTCTTGTTATCGCGGTTATGTTCGTATTGCCAGTTATGATATTCCTACTTTAAGTTTATTTATGATTAATAACGGTCAGATATTGAGGAGTTAATTTTTCTGTTGGCTAGCCTCGTCTTCAAGAGAGGCGCCATCACGACCAGGTGGGTTTGTGTCATGACAGTCCCGCTTTGTCCCGTCCCGTCCCGCGTCCCGCCAGATTTTTTTAAAAAAACTAGCCGTTGGGCAGCGGACAAAATTGAAAAAATAGCCGTTGATAGCCGTTTGGATAGCCCTACATCCCCCTCCCCCCCAAAACACCCCTACCCCCCCAAACTTTTATTATAACGTTTAAATTTATTAAATTACACTTTGACACTATTTTCTACTATAAATATCTCCCATTCTTCTTCATTTTTTCCCATAAAAAATCAATCTTCTCTCTCAAATCTCTTACCATCTAATATTCTATCTATATTGGCTATTATTCTCTCAATTTTGTTACTATCAAGTATCAAGTTTCAACTTTTAAGTATTTGGGCAATTTTTTTTAGCAACTTTCAAGCTTCAAATTAAATTCGTCAAGTATTTGTTAAGTGTCTATCACATCTGATATAGGTCGTAGTCTTAATGGTTGTGATTATTTGACTGTTACATGTCATTGGGTTGATCATCACTGTAATTTGCAAAAACGTATTATTGGTTATAAATTTATTAATTCAAAACATACTGGAGCATATATTGCAACTACTGTTCTACAAATACTTGATTTTTATGGACTCGCTAATAAAGTTTTAACTATCACCTTAGCTAATGCTTCTGCTAACACAACCGCGGCAAATAGCTTAAAAGCTAAACTTTGTCCAATTAATCTAATAATTTTTCATATTAGATGTGCATGCCATATTTTTAACTTGGTTGTAAAAGATGGTCTTAATTTATGCACCGACCATTAAAGAAATAATTTTGAAATTTAAAATGTATTTTTTCCCTATTCCCGAAATTTATTTAATTTCTACTCTAATTAACCCATCTTTAAAACTAAGAGGTGCAAAGAGACTTGTTCGTAAAATTTATGAGAATTTAGAAATTCAAGAAAATGAAGAACCATCTCTCGAAAACTGCCAAGCTAGCATATATTCTTATGCTAGATTTATGTTTGATAAATATAAATCTATGGATACAACTAGTACTGAAACTGCTCCTTCTACTTCTAAATCGGGAGCAGAAGTTTTATGGGAAGATATGGATGATATAACAGGTTTGGATTCCTATATTAATGATGAACTTGATTCTTATCTTAATCAAGGATTGGAAACTATTAAAGACGAAGAAGGCAAGGAACAACTTTTGTCATGGTGGAGGGAGCGTGGCAAGGCATTTCCAACACTTTCAATTATGGCCCGAGATATCCTGGCTATTCAAGCATCATCAGTAGCATCGGAGAGTGCTTTCAGCGCGGCAAGATTTCAAATTGGAGATCATAGACATTCATTAGAGAAGGACAGTCTAGAGATTTCCGTATTATTCAGAGATTGGATTAATTCAGAAAGAAGAAATCTTGGTTTTGAAAAATTAACCACTAGGGAAGAAGAAGAATATAATGAGATACTAACCACTGGGAGCGATGACGGCATGGAGCTCATGGAACATTAATCAACATTGCCAATTCCATTAGAATGTCCGAGAGATATTATTGATAATTTACAAAGAAGATATATAGGAGCTTAAAAATATTAGAATAATAATTTGTAATTGGCTATTAAGAGGCCTAGTTCAAACAGAACCCTTCCTAGAAGGTGGCTACGTAGATTAGGTGCTCTTCAAAAGAATTATATTTGTATTTGACATTTGAAAGCTCTATTAATAAAATAAAAGGCTCCAAGCGTTGAATTATTTTTATGAATTGTCTTAAATAAATTATAACTCTATTATAAATTTATATTTACTAGATTATTTTATTACAGGTCTTTTGTTTTAATATTTTATAATTATTTACTTAGTTTTGTAATTTTTGTTTTAACATTTAAGTTTTTTAAATAAGTAAAAAAACTAGCCGTTGCAAACTTAAAAACTTAGTCATTTTCAAAAAACTAGACATTTAAAAAAAAAAAAACTTAATGCCCACGAACCCATCCTGTCCCGTCCCGTTTCGTCCCGTCCCATCCCGTTTGTTAGCGGGACGGGATGGAACGACCGTTTCGTCCTGTTTGTCACGTTCCATTTCGTCCCGTCCCGCTACCGTCCCACTTAAATATCGTCCCGTCCCGTCCCGACAATTTTGTCCCGTTCCGTCCCGTTGGACAGCACTACAGAGAGAAGACACGATTTGGAGCTTTTATTGTTGAGGGGACAATTTGAAAAGAATAAAATTAATTAAGCTGCTGCTATAATTGAATTTAGAAACATTAGTGAATGAATAACTAGCGTTGACTTAAAAAAGTACTAAAAACTATCATTCATAATAAAACAATAAAAGTAGAAGACCAATATTGCAGAGAAAAGAGGGTAATTCTTATTAAATTTTGTGATGATTTACAATGGAGTAAGACCCCTTTATTTATAGGAGAAAAATGACTTAGCTACAAAGTAAAACTCTCTACAAGATAGACATTCACTATAATTACAATTTTATTCACACTCCCCCTTGGAATGTCTACTCAATAAGCAATGTGCCTCGTTAAAACCCTAACAAAAATAAAACCTAATGGGAAAAAAATTCTAGAAAAGGAAAAAGAGTACACTTAGCTAACAATACACCTTTTAGTTGCCTAGTTAAAAATCTTGCAAGGAAAACCCAATGGGACAAAACCTTGTAAGAAAAAAAGAGTGCTACGCGTATTAAACTCCCCCTGATGAGAGCATCATTTCACATCCTTGAGCCTTCGCATCCCAATCTTGTGTACTAGCTTCTTGAAGGTTGATGTCGGTAGAGACTTTGTGAACAAATCAGCCACATTATCACTTGAAAGAATTTGTTGCACATTATATCACCATTCTTTTGAAGATCGTGTGTGAAAAATAACTGTGGTGAAATGTTCTTTGTTTCGTCTCATCATAATTGATCCAGGTAGTCCCAATCGATCATGCCAAAGTACAAAAGTATTGGAATTAGTAACCTTTTGGTTTGCAATAGAATGTGGTTCAATTGCACTAATTCTTGTCCAATATAGGCCACAAGATAGAGATGAGAATTTCTCAATAAACCTTTTCTGGCCAAAGATATTTTTGGTAATGATGAGATATTCAAGATTATTCTCATCTATTGTCTAAATGTGATATCCGTTTAGGAGGATATCTTTAAACCTCAACATGTTACTCTTGGACTTGGAGGAGAGCATTGAATTCTCTATGATAAGTATTGTTTCCTTTTGCAGAGTTATTGTCACGACCCAAAACCCGGTCGTGATGGCGCCCAACACATTGCTAGGCAAGCCCGACCATTACCCGTTAACCAATCCAATTATTAACTCAAATTTTCTGATTAAGGTAAAATATCATGATTTCATAATAGTGATAAGAGTGCGGAAATCAAAACAACTGAAATAACAGCCCAACAAGATCTGGTGTCACAAGTCTGAGCCTATATACATATGAATAATATCCTATACAACCAAGTCTAAAACAGAAGTACAAGAGATAACGGGAAGGAGAGATCGGGTCCTGCGGACGCCGGCAGCCACCTCGATAACCCCGCAGTAAGGTGAAACAGCAGCAAAATATATCTCAACTGCCCTCCTGGATCCCTGTATCTGCACACAAGGTGCAGGGAGTAGAGTGAGTACTCCAACTCAGTGAGTAATAAAAATAAATAACAACTGAAAACATGAAATCTCATAACGGCACAATATAGCGCTATCCCAAGCAGCAAAATCAGTTATACAGTAAAATAGTGAGTATCAGATAAATTCTTCTTTAAAACAGTAAAGACAAATAATTTCCACAGTAAGGATAAATTGAAAGCATGCCCCTCGGGCTCAATATGTAAATCTCAGTATAGTATCAGCCCCTCGGGCTCGCTCCCAACTCACCAGCACACATCATCAGCCCCTCGGGCTCACT
>MU707032.1:108256-131998 GCA_026770625.1 Nicotiana glauca
GATGAAATCCCCTTCAAATTCTACCAACAAGCTCTCAAGGTGTGCAAAAATGGAGGAAAAATGGAGATAGGTCGCGGATGAAATGATATTAAAAACCCTTCTGTCGCCCAGTTAATACTCTATGCGATCGCATCCAAGGCCCTGCGATCGCATAGCACAAGTTCTTCAGGGCCCAAAAATCCTCTTACGCGATCGCACACCACACTACGCGACCGCACTGAATCATTTCCCAAACTATGCGATCGCAATAACCCTTACGCGATTGCATAGCACAAAAATCATGCCCCTCTCCCAGCTTTCTATGTGATCGCAATGACACCTATGCGATCGCATAGAGGAACCCTTCTGCAACATTTTCTGCTGAAATCTGCAACTTCAAAAAGCCAAAACCTCTCCGATTAACCACTCGAAAGCATCCCGAGGCCCTCGGGACCTCAATCAAAAATACTAACATACCCCAAAACACGATACGAACTTGTTCCAATCATAAAAACACGTCCTTAAACACAAAAATCATCAAATCAAGGCGGATTCAAGCCTATGTTTCAACTATAACTTCCGAAACCAACATCCAATCAAAAACCCGACCAAACGATGTCCGAATGACCTGAAAATTTGCAGACATGTCCAAAATCACCCAACGAAGCTACTGCAACTCTCGGAATTCCATTCCGACTCCCGGATCAAAATCTCACCTATCAACCGGATTCCGCCAAAATTCCAACATCGCCAATGCAAGCCTATTTCTACACCGGACCTCCAAATTCAATTCCGATCGCTCCCCTAAGTCACAAATCATCCCCCAAAGCTAACCGAACCATCGGAATTAGATTCCGATCTCTCTAACTCACAAGTCGACGTCCGGTCGACTTTTCCAAACTATTCCTTCATCGAAGAGACTAGTTATCCCATTTCCTATCAAACTCGATCCGAATTGACTCAAATTCACCAAATACATATATAGAAACATGAACAAGTATATAACGGAGAAAATGGGGCGGTAACTCACGTGACGACGAATCGGGTCGTCACAGTTATAGTAGCTCTTCTAGAACCTTCAATTAAATTACTACTACCAGAAATTGTAGTAACATCTGCCTCACACATACTTAAATAAGAGAAATATTTCTTCTCTTTGAATATTGTATGTATCGTACATGAATCAACGAAACAAATATTTTTACAACTGAACTTTAATCCAAATTTTTTTTGTGAGGTATGCATATTTGCTTTCAATTGTTTGACATACAAAAGAAATATACGGATTAATATTAGTATTTTCAGAGAAAAAAAAAGTAACAAAGTTAAGTTTATGATTCAATAATGACCTTTAAATGCAACTTTGAGTAAATTCAAATTATGATAAAAAATAATTACATAGTAAAAATAATACAATTATGGATGGTAACATTCAAATTCTGGAGAGGTATGCTTACTCCCGTCTTATATGGAAACTGCTCTTTATCCTTGTTTTAATGTGGTGAAACCCCAGATGTCAAAGGAGATTCTTATCTCTTTTTGGTTGTTAAAGTCATCTCCATCGGTTACACCTCATGTTTTCGTATTTAAAAATATGCTATAAGTAAATTGATGAAAGCTTAGAAATAAAATGTTACATCCCGCATTTTTGCATGTTGATGTTTTATCGTAAGATAACCGACGTAAGTTCGGGAATGAGATTATTTTGAGATTATAAGCATTATACTATTTCAAATCAGTGATGAGTAAATTCGTGAAGGTCAGAGGGGAATCAAGTCAAAGAAAATGAATTTTTTTCCAAGTTTGTTATGTTGGGATAAAATACGGGCCGAGCGTTAATATCTGATATTTATAAATTAGTACCATACAAGGTACCACATGGCCATGATAGTAAAGTGTATACAGTTTATTAAAAATGAGTAGTATTTTAAGTAATTTGAGATAATTCCTAATTATATGGATAATTGGATAATTGGATAATTATTGGTTAATTGGAAATTAACAAATTAATTAAGGAATTAAGGAGGTAATTGTTGGATAAGCCTAAAGGGCTCAACATGGAAGCAAATCAAATTGTGAGATAAATGACTCTTTGATTTGCAAACTATGTGGCATAATTAGAACAAAGGTTGGCTAAGTCATCCACATAAAGTGGGCCCACATCTATATATAAGAGACATCTCAAACATTAAGATTTTATAAGTAAGATGGGCAAGTAAGGTTCCGTAAGTTAGACTTTGTAACTAAGATGGGTAAGAAAGATTTTGTAAGTAAAGCTTTGTAAGTAAGATGGTAGGTTACGTGAGTAATTCATATATGCATGTGCATAAATCACATAAACACACAAGTTCTTCAACAATTCAAAGCAATGTGAGATTTTGTCATATAAGGGAGTACGATGCAATCTTTTTTAAGAATATTATACGGATTTCTCCTTATTTCGATCCGCCGTTACGCGTTGTTGCAATTGACGTATGTTAAAAGGATTGTCAATAGAATCGACTCAGGTATGTTAAGGTTATCCCTTCCTTCTTTTTGGCATGATCCAAATAATACAAATAAAACGAGAAAAACACGCAACATTCATAAATAACTCTATTCGTAGAAATAATAGGGGTGTCTATATTCTTGATTAACCATGTAAATTATATTGTTCATGGGTCTCAAAAAAATACGTATTTAATAATCTTTATCCGAAAGACATTAATTTTTATGGCATTCCAATAAAATATTATTGATGTATTTCTTATGCATTTCATGCATTTATACATGCCCATTGATCCATGACTAAATGGCATTATATATGTATATATTTTATTTATATGTGATATGGGGAAAAGGTTATGGCGTTATATACGCACCACCACCTGATTAGCTGGTATATATGGATGATTTTGCCCACAGTGGCCGAGATGATATTATGGGATGCCCTCAGAAGCTTGATGATGTTATGAATACATGTACCTATGCACGACATGGCATTTATATGTATATGCATGACATTTTAAATATTAAAGGATTTCACAGAGATATTCAGATTTACATGTCGAGTCTTTTACTTCATGTTTCTCTCATGTCTACTGTCTACTGATTTTTATTCCTTACATACTCTGTACATTATCTGTGCTAACGTCCATTTTGCCTGATGATGCTGCGTTTCATGCCCGCAGGTCCAGATCGAGTGTTTTCCAAGTAGGCAATCAGCTCATCGGAAGATGTTGGTGCTCTTCATTTGCTCTAGAGTTGATTGTTTGGTCAGTATAATTTAGATGTGCAATGTTTGGTATGGCGGGGCTCTGTCCTGACCTTTACAATATTATGTATTCTTAGAGGCTTGTAGACAGATGTCATGTATACGGATTCTTGTATGGCCTTGTCGGCCTATATTTTCAGTATATAAAAGATCATAGCGGCCGTATAGACCCGTACGTCATATGTATAAGTTTGGATTACATGTTGGATTGTCCAATATCGAGCATTTCTCCATGTATTATTCTATTTATCTCACGATAGCCTCTCTAGCTCATTTACCTATGATAGTATGATACGAAAAGATACGTTATATTGGTACTCGGTTGAGTAAGGTACCGGGTGCCTGTCGCGGCCCATCGGTTTGGTCACAAAAGTGGTATCAGAGCAGTTCTGTCCTATAGAATCTACAAGCCGTGTCTAGTAGAGTCTTCTTTATGGGTGTATCATTCACCACACTTATAAGTAGGAGGCTACATGGCATATAGGACTTTTACTCTTTTTTCTTACTCTAGATCGTGTTGTAGAGCTCAGTTGTAAGAATTTAAATTCCTAACTTCTATTTTATTCGTAATAAGATGATACATGCATCTATAAAGACGGTTGGTAAAACACATGGCTATGGAAGTGTTGAGTCAGAGGAACTCGACTTTGCATCATGCTTATGATAAGTAAATGTAAGGTCATCAGCAGATCATGTGCATACTGAAAAGTATAAGCCTCTTGATAATGAGTCTTGAGGCAAGAATAAATATCCACCTTAATGGTGAAAGACATTGAGAGATTCAGAAGATAAATACAAGTTTTAACAAGTAAAAGAAGGAAGATGAGGAAGAGTCCGAGGCGACCAGTTAATGAAGGTTAACGGTGTTCATAATTCAGGTAGAGGAATATAGGCTTTTTGAGTTATATTCAACGGTAACAGAGGTATATATGATTGGCCGTACCCATCTCATTTATGCCCTATGGGGGCTAATAGTTTAAGAAAAGGACGGAATATCAGGATCCGTCTGGGGTTAGAATAACCCAAAACGGTGAACAAATGTTTTAATAGTTCTTCTTGTGAGACACCTAGATGGGTGCACTCTAGAATATTACAATTAGATGTGAATACTAGCATGATCAAAATATATACATATATTCAAAAGATATGCACTGAAGCCTGGAAGGGATAAACATTACCTTAGTGTGACTCTCGTCCCTAGTACGCAAGGACGTTGAGCAACCCGAAGAGCCGATGGATGAAGCAAGGGGACCAAAAAGCAAAAGAATGTCGTGCTAAAGTTTTCACAAGAAAGGGATAGGCAGAAATATTAGTAGAGTAATGAGAATAAAGATAAAGAAGAATTATGAGTAAGATGCGATACATGAATGACAACAGTAGATAAAAAAATGACGGTATTAACGGATCCATAGTCAGGTGAAGGAAGAGTCGAGAGGTGATAGGCCTCAAGAAAACAAAAGAGTATAGGCCATGAAGTCATATCGTCATTTCAAGAAGTAAGTTCGTGACTCTAACATGATTACCAATAGGAAAAGCTAGACTCCAGAATAATAGATATCACTATGGGCTGGAGAACAAGATAAAGTAAACATGAATTAGGGATTTAGTGATTTGATAATGGTCAACATCATGAGAATTTCAGATTTTGTACCGGCATTAATAAAATGGACAACACAAGAAAAATCATGAGTAATTCAGAGAATGATCATTCAATAAGACGTTTCCCTAAAGTAAGCAATGTGAGAAAACTTAAAGTTTAAGAGACCGTACATTCCAGTTATAGTAATTGTCACCTCGTGAGTAAGGAATTTAATATCCTTAGTACAGAAGGATTATCGCAAGGAGAGTAAGGTTCATCGATGATGTGAAATGATGCCAAAAATGAGGAGGTAGAGCATCTATAAGCAGATTGTCGTAGCTCCAACAGTTAGTACTCCCCTAAAGGAGGGAATATGGAATCACATGAAATTACGTCAGGATTAAATACAATAACAACAACCCAGTATAATCCCACTTAGTGGGGTCTGGGGAGGGTATGTGTACGCAGACCTTACCCCTACCCTAGTGTAGAGAGGTTGTTTCTAAATAGACCCTCGGCATCCTTCCCTCCAAGAACTTCCCACCTTGCTCTTGGGAAGACTCGAACTCACAACCTCTTGGTTGGAAGTGGAGGTTGCTTACCATCATAACTCAGGATTAAATGGTTTAAATAATTATGGAATAGTAAAAGAAGAATGCAATAAAACGAAAAAGGTATGAGATTGCACTTGTTCAAAGCCTATAGATATGCTACAATACAGAGCATTATGCAAACGCGGCGTCAGAGAGAGGAAGTAAGGATTCCTGCCCGAGATATTATTGATTAATAAGAAGCCAGTGCGAGACGTAAGTTAAGACAAAGGAAATGACCCAAGAAAGATTACGCGGAATATTGATACGGGAATAGGCCAACATGCAATTAGTAGTTTGTAACGACCTGACCGGTTGTTTTGAGCTCCAACGCGTCGTTCAGCGGTCTGAGGCCATGAGCAGCTTCGTTTCAGGTATATCGACTCGTGCGTATGGTAGGAATTGAAATTTCAGGAAGATCGGAGTTAGATTCAAATGAAAATTCTCATTTTAGAAGCCTTAAATTAGAGAAAATGGCTAAGATTGGAATTTTGAGTAAACGACCTCGGAGTCAAGATCTGAAGGTTCCAGTAGGCTCGTATGATGATTTCGAACTTGGGCGTATGCTCGGATTGAGTTTTGGATAACACGGGAGTGTTTTGGCGCCTATTGTGGAAGTTAGCATTTTAGAAGAAATTTCATAAGTTTGGTTTGAAGAGAATTTCAATGTTATCGATGTCTGTTTGAGATTCCAAGACTGTGGATAGTTCCGTATGGTGATTTCATAGTTGGGGGCGCGATCGGAAGTGAATTCGGAGGCCCGTAGGTCATTTTGAAGCCATTAGGCTAAAGATAGAAATTTGAAGGTTTTGAGAAGTTTGACCGGAAGTAGACTTTTTGATATCGGGATCGGAATCCAATTCTGAAAGTCTGTAATGTCAAACATGACTTGTGTGAAAAATTTGAGGTCAATCGGACATGATTTGATAGGTTTAAACGTCGGAAATAGAAGTTGGAAATTTTGAAGTTCATTAAGTTGGATTGGAGGTCGATTCATAAATTTAGCGTTGTTTGATGCGATTTAAGACCTCGAGCAAGTCCGTAATGTGTTTTGGGACTGGCTGGTATGATTGGTTGGGGTCCCGGGGGGCCTCGGGTGGATTCCGGGTGGTTAACGGATCAAAAAAAGAATTTTAGAAGGCTAAAGTTGCTGGTTGCTGGTATTTCTGCTTCTGCAGAATTGGGACCACAGAAGCGACCCCACAAAAGTGAGGAAGGAACCGCAGAAGCAGTTGGGAGTGAAGGGAGCAGGGACCGCTTTTGCGGCCAGGAATCCGCAGAAGCGGTGGGCTTATCGTAGAAGCGGATTACGGCGGCTAGGCTGGGACCGCAGATGCGGTCATTTTTCCGCAGAAGTGGGACCAAAATTGCGGTGGAGGAGTCGCAGAAGCGAAAAGACCTGGAGGCAGAAGGTTATTTTAAATTTGGGGATTGGCCATTTCTCTCATATTTTCTTGGTTGGGGGCGATTCTTGGAGGATTCAAGAGAGGAATTCATTCATCAATGATAAGTTAAGCTAATCCCACCTATTATGAGTTAAATACATTAATTATGTATAGATTTTAGCATGTAAATGGGTAGAAAATTGAGGGTTAGAGAAAAACCTAGAAAATTAGTGTTCTTGAATTTTGACCACGATTTTGAGTATTGAATTAAGAGAAAATCATATATTTGAGTTCGTGAGTTCATGGGTAAACTTTATCTTTGAGGAATTTCGGATTCCGGGCACGTGGGCCCAAGGGCATTTTTGTCAACTTTCAAATCGGGTTTAGGAATTGTTATAAATTTGAACATAATGAGTACCTTAGCATATATTAATGGATTTGTATAACCATTGTCTAGTTTTGGAGCAATGTGCATTGGTTCAAGCCTTCGGAAGAATGTAGAATGTCGGTTATGAGTCTTCGGAGCGAGGTGAGTCTCCTTTCTAACCTTGTGAGGGGGAATTTACCCCTTAGGTGAGTTAAATTGGTTATGTGCTCCTATTTGTGGGGGCTACGTACGCACGAGGTGACAGGAGTCCTTGCGTAGCTACTATTATGCTATTGTCCGGGTAGTCTAGGACCCAAAAGCATGCTATAATTGGAATATTTGTAATCTTACGGATAGTTGAATTGCTTAAACCACATAAAAATAGTAAATGAATTTTTAACTGGATTTGAACCTCACTTTCTTAAATTATTAAAAGAGAATTAGCTTTTCTTCAAATAATTTCCCCCTGTTGGCTTCTTGATTGATTGACTCTATTTGTTTATTTTGGAATGGGCCGAATGCCTCGGTAGATTAAATAGATGCATCTATAGGCGCGTCGTCGACCCTCGGCAAGTGCACATTTATTTCTGTTGGATCGGGCCGTCACCTCGGTGTGATTTGCGTATGTTATTTGTCGCTTGAGGATTTTTAAACGTGAAATTTACCCTTGTGGTTTGATATAAACTGATGAAATAATGAAAGAATGGACCTTGAAAGCCCCCGATTATTTGTTGAAGGTGTTTACCTATTTTCTGGCTTTACAAATTAAAACTACTATATAAATCTATGATTTCACTCACGTTTCTAGAATATTGTTAGTAGACCTCTAGTGAGTGTCGAAGTTGGCCATCTCGTCTCTACCTCTTTGAGATTAGGCGTGATACTCATTGAGTACACGTTGATTACGTACTCATACTACACGTCTGTGCGTTTTTGTTGCACAGGTATATGTGACACTAGTGGTCCACCGGACGTAGCAGTACGGATGACTCTAGGACTAGATGAGCTGCATTATTCGAAGCGACCTGCAGCTAGTGTAGTTCCTTTCAGTATTTTATATTCTTTTCCCTGTCCACTATATTTTGGACAGATGTTGCATTGTATTTACCTTATCTGTAGTTGCTCATTCACTTGTGACACCGGGTTCTGGGCTGATTTTCGAAAGATTTGTACTAATCATTTATTATTTAATTTGAATTGCAGTAGAGGTTGTTTTAATTATGAAATATGGAAGGAACAATCCTAGATATTTTAAAGGTATTAAAAGAGAATTCAATTGATAATTTAGTTGGCTTGCCTGACAGAGGTGTCCGGCGCCACCACGACCCTTAGTGGATTTTGGGTCGTGACATAGTTGAATCAAAAAGAGTCTAGCTATGGCTAAACAAGAGAATACAGACAAATCAATAGATCATTCAAGATAAACATAGGGAACCCCAATATGGGGAATTCAACCTCACAGTTATGACATCGTGAACCTTAAAAAATATCCACATAGGAGTTAGGGAAGTTAAAAATCTATCGTATGACTGTTATGGAAATAAAAGAAAGTGCCACCGAGAAGACAGTCAAATTATCATGTTCAGAAGCAACCCTACAAGCACAAGGGGGTGGAAGTAAGTAACTATAGATAATTATAGGCAAATAAGGACATCAAAAGTTCCGTTGAGTATACATGTAATAAGCTCACGGCTTTATAAGAGTCAGAGGATCCTCCCTAAATACTACAATAAAAGACTAGTTAAGGAAGTAAGGAAGAAGGCTTCAACCTAAGCTTAGTAATCTAAGGAGGAAATTGATGTGTAATAATAGTCTCATTACATAATTGTATGGACTCCAAAAGAAAGAGGCACCTACCATGGCTAATGAGCAGCGAGTAAAACCAAAAGTAATATTTGAGATCATATGAGTTGCACAAAAATTTCGGCACGCGTGAGAACCTAGATAAGCTAAGTATGCACGCAACAAGGGGGCAAAAAACCAGGAAAAGCAACTGCTTACATTTGAAGAAAGTTAAAATGGAATGAAAGGAATTATTTGATTAATGATCAGGCGTAAAAGGCTCCGATATGAGTTAAAGAAAGGAATTAGGTCCAAGTCATAGACAAAGGATTGAATCATTACAAGATTGTATCATGGTTTTCTATAGCATCCATGAAAGGTTAAAGTAATAAATAAATTCCATGAGCCGAAGATCACAAGATAGCTTAATCCTACATACAGGATGATCAGAAGGAAGAGGAAACTAAAGAGTTACATCAACCAAGTGAACCACGAGTCTGATTATTGGCCCCGGACAATTATAGAAATCATATTCAGAATATTGTAGAATCACTCTTAATAGTAGAGGTACAGAAGAGTAGAACAACCATATTCTATAATGACTCCACGATAAACCCAATTAGAAAGGTAACTATCTCATAAAAAGTCAGTATGAAGCTCTCACCGGATTGTGTAAGGATGTGCGAGTATTATAATAGAGCTTCAAGTTGTGGATGTGAATAATACCTATGTGGAAGGGAGGTCATGAAATAGATAGAAGATGTGATTTAAGATTTTTAAGGTAAGTAAGGTAAAGGTGAACAACGTGCGAGATACTCAAATGCAGAAGGTTGTGAATTGTCCATACTTTGAATAAAAGGCTAGAAGTGCTGGGATTCAGTATTCAAGAATGATAGTGGCGTCGTTAGTGGCATAATTTTCAGCCTATGGTTTTGAGGTATCGAGAGGCCTAAATTACAAGAGTAAAGATGAGTTTGAGACAATGTGATGTCTCGCTCGATGTTCCATAAATAATGTAAGGAAATCTATGGTGCAAGCAAGTTGAAGGGAGGTTGCGAGTAGTATAAATTGATATGTGTAAGTGGAAAACTAAATATAGTAAAGCGACAAGGTTTTAGAAAGTCGGGACTAAGAATAAGAAAGGGCAAGTGAGAAGGTGACAAGAATAGATAAGTCCTCACGATTAAGCCCATAATGACAAGAAGACCTGATGGTTTCTCTATGTTATACAAAGCTCAATATAGCGTGAATGAACTCAAAGGAGTCTAAGATTAATGGCATTTAGAAGAAATGGAATACTGCTCTGGTAGTAGAATGAGGGTGTAACTGTTATAGACAAAGAATGACGTTTGGGACTTCGATTGAGAAATGACTTGAAGAGGATTTTGCAAATTGTACGGGGTTAAAAATACCCACATAATGTGAATCACATTGAGATACTGTTAAATACAGTTATGGAAGTGTAGTATCACCCCTAGATAGATCAATCTAATTACTCCAGATGTCCTTAATGAGATGTGAGCCCTAGAAGCAGTGTTATATAAAAGATCAAGTTAGTAGTGGCAGATGATAGATCAATTTTGAGGTGAATCATTAATGGATGAACAAAAGTCACAAAGTATGAGGTGAGATTAGGCCGTTATTCTTAAGATGAACAAGTAATGAGGAAGAATTAAAAGTAAGAGTTCGGCAATAGACCTTAGTAACGATAAATGAAAGTAAGAGTTTTGGTATAGTATGACCTACCTAGATGTGGTAAAGTCATATTAATGGATAAATGGATCTATGAAATAAGATATAGCAATATTCGTAATGTTAAAAAGAAAAGTACCGAGCAAAGAACCTCAAGTATACCTATAGAAAAAAAAAGTATACCTATAAATGCCCAAAGGGACATCTTGTCAAGCTCTGTATATATTTACAAAGTGAGACCTAGAGATTGGCTAAAAGATGGAGAGAAAAAGAGAGAAGAGTCGCATAAGCGCACTTACAAAGTTAGAGTCACACAGGCTGCATGGTAGGGGCAGCAACAGTTACGAGATTGGAAAGATTTCGACCACAAGTCGTGGTATAAGAAAGAGGACTAAAGGGGGAAAAACCCTAGACTTTGAATTTATTCAAAAAATAGTTACCTACATGGCTAGAAGAGTATTAAAGTATTCACAAGAGCAATGGTTATGAGATTGATAAGTGCATCAGTCAGCATTCGAGGATGAATGTTCCAAAGGGGGGAATGATGTTATACCCCATGTTTTCGTACTTAAAAATATGCTATGAGTAAATTGATAAAAGTTTGGAAATAAGATGTTACATCTCGCATTTCTGTACGTTAAAGTTTTGTCGTAAGTTAACCGACGTAAATTCGGGAATGAGATTATTTTGAGATTACAAGAATTATACTATTTCAAATAAGTGATGAGTAAATTCGTGAAGGAGAGAGGCGAATCAAGTCAAAGAAAATAATTTTTTGTCCAAGTTTGTCATCTTGGAATAAAATACAGGCCGAGCGTTAATACCTGATATTTATGGATTAGTACCATACAAGGTACCACATGGACATGATAGTAGAGTGTATTGAAAGTGAATAGTATTTTAAGTAATTTGAAATAATTTCTAATTCTGTGAATAATTGGGAATTAACAAACCAATTAAGAAATTAAGTGGGTAATTGTTGGATAAGCCTAAAGGGCTCAACGTGGCAGCAAATCAAATTGGGAGATAAATGACTCTTTGATTTGCAAACTATGTGGCATAATTAGAACAATGGTTGTCTAAGTCATCCACATAAAGAGGGCCCTTATCTATCTGTAAGAGACATCTCAAACATTAAGATTTTATTAGTAAGATGGGCAAGTAAGGTTCTGTAAGTTAGACTTTGTAACTAAGATGGGTAAGTACGATCTTGTAAGTAAAACTTTGTAAGTAAGATGGTAGGTTATGTGAGTAATTCGTATATGCATCTGCATATATCACATAAACACGTAAGTTCTTCAACAATTTAAAGCAATGTGAGATTTTGTAATATAAAGTGGAACGGTGTAATTTTTCTTAAGAATATCATATGGATTTTTTCCTACTTTGTTCGTCGTTACGTGTTATCGCAATTGACGTATGTTAAAGAGATTGTCAACAGAATCAGCTCAGGTATGTTAAGGCTATGCCTTCCTTCTTTTTGGCATGATCCAAGTAATAAAAATGAAACGAGCAAAATATACAACTTTCATAAATGACTCTATTCATAGAAATACTAGGGGTGTCTATATTCTTGATTTCCCATATGAATTATTCTGTTCATGGGTCTCAGAAAAAACGTATTTGATAAAGTTTTTCCGAAAGGCATCTTGGTTTTTATGGCATTCCGAGAAAATCTTATTGACGTATTTCTTATGCATTTCATGTATTTATACATGCACATTGACCCATGACCATATGTCGTTATATACGCGTATATATGTATATTATATTTATATTAGATATGTGAAACAGGTTATGGCGTTATATACGCACTATCACCTGATTAGCTGGTATATGTTGATGATTTTGCCCACAGTGGCCGAGATGATATGATGGGATGCCCTCAGAGGCTTGATGATGTTATGAATACATGTACCTATGCATGACATGACATTTATATGTATATGCATGATATTTTAAATATTAATGGATTTCACAGAGCTATTCAGATTTACATGTCGAGTCTTTTACACCATATTTCTCTCATGTCTACTGTCTATAGATTTTTATTCCTTACATACTCGGTACATTATTTGTACTGACGTCCCTTTTGCCTGGTGACGCTACGTTTCATGCCCGTAGGTCCAGATCGAGTGTCCTCCAAGTAGGCGATCAGCTCAGCGGAAGATGTTGGTGCTCTCCATTTGCTCCGGAGTTGCTTGTTTGGTCAGTATAATTTAGATGTGTAATATTTGGTATGGCGGGGCTCTGTCCTGACCTTTACGATATTATGTATTCTTAGAGGATTGTAGATAGATTTCGTGTATACAGATTCTTGTATGGCCTTGTCGGCCTATGTTTTGAGTATATAAAGGATCATGCCGGCCTCATAGGCCCGCATGTCATATGGATAAGTTTGGATTATATTTTGGATCGTCCAATATCGAGTATTTCTCCATGTTTTATTTTTACTTATCTCACGATAGCCTCTTTGGCTCATTTATCTATGATAGTATGATACGAAAAGATACATTATATTGGTGCTCAATCGTACCGAATACCCGTCGCGGCACATCGCTCTTGATCGTGACAACTTCACAATGTTTTTACTTTTCTTTGCACATACAGATAAAAATAGCATTAAATTGCAGCTATCAATGTGTTTAGAATTTGTTTGCTTCCATCTTCATACGTCACATATGTGCTAATAAACACTCTGACAAACATCCTTAGTGCTACAGTAGTCTTTCTTATTACAAGTGACATAGAATATTGCATAAAACAAATATTAGAATTACATTTAATCTAAACGAACTAACACTATTCCATAAAATAAATAGTACTTATTTATACTAATGACTAGTACTTATCTAAAAACTTATGATTACATGATGTTTATTCATTAACTACTACGAATAAGCAAAAATAAAAATTAAACTACTCAATCTTCTTTAATCACAGATCCATCACCGATAAAGTGGTATATTTTTCCATCAGGGCGCTCAAAGAAGGATTTCACATCTAAGTGGGTGATGTCACATTCATTGTCATATATAAAGTTAGCTTCACGGCTTTTATAACTTAGAGATGCTAGATAAAGCTCTACCAAATGTCTTAGTACACGATAAATATTTGCCCAATATCATGTTTCACCGCAACGATAACATTCAGTTTCTGAACCATTTGCCTTTGGCTTCTCATCTTTCCCTTTCCACTTTTGGTGGTTATTTTCTTTGGGGTTGATTAACACCAGAAAAATTTCTTCTTTCTCCACGGCCACGGCCACGACCATGACTACGACAACGACTACGAATAGGGTCACGGCCTTTTCCAAGATTGGCATAATGGGAATACACCTCATCCACTTCAGGCAATGGTGTAGACCCAGTGGATCGATTTTCGTGATTTCTCATGAGAAAATCATTATTCCATTCAGCCACAAGGAGAAGAGAAATTAACTCAGAGTACTTCTTGAAACCTTTCTCTCGGTATTGCTGTTGCAAGACCATATTGGAGGCATGAAATGTTGTGAACATTTTTTCAAGCATATCATAGTCGGTGGTAGTATCTCCATAGAGTTTTAATTTTGAAGTAATTCTGAACATTGCATAATTATATTCAGAAACAGTCTTAAAGACTTGGATCCTCATATGAGACCAATCATATCGTGCTTGTGGAAGAGTGACCAACTTTAAGTTGTCATATCTTTCCTTTAAGCCATTCCACAAAACAAGTGGATCTTTGATTGTGAGATATTATATTTTCAACCCTTCATCAAGGTGATGGTGCAAGAAAATCAAGGTCTTAGCACAGTGTTTGGTAGATGCTTTATTTTTGTCTTTAATGGCATCTCCAAGACCCATTGCATCTAAATGAATTTCAGCATCCAACATCCATGTCATATAGTTCTTGCCCGAAATTTCAAGGGCAACGAACATTCTTTTCATAATATCCGTCATTATTAAAAAGAGGAGAAAAATTATATCTTAATCTTCTCAAAAAGCTTCTTGAGACGGTAGAATCTCGTGCAGATAACGTGCAATAACACAATAAAAGTAGAAGAACAATATTGCAGAGAAAGAGAGAGTATAGTTCTTATTGAATTTTGGGATAATTTACAAAGGGGTAAGACCCCTCTATTTATAGGGAATAATGACTTAGCCACAAAGTAAAACTCTCTACAAAATAGACATTCACTCTAATTATAATTCTATTCATAACATCATTGACTTAATAAAGTTTAGAAAAGAAGAAAAAAAAAAGGTTAAGAAGCTAGATTTGGCCTCGATCCCAGATCTGTCCAATGAGGAAATAAGCTTAAGCTAAATAACCAAGCAATTCTCCTGTCCAGCTTTTGGTGTTTGAGTGGGCCAAGTAAATTATTATATATATATATATATATATAATCTTAGTTGATTTTGTTGAAAAAGTTGTATATATTTATTTATATCTATTATTTCGTCTAATTGTTGATTATCTTCTTGTCTTTTCTTAGTTAAGATTCTTGTTAACATATTATTGCCTATTCTATTTTCTGAAAAACTTATTCTTGATCTTTCTTCGTTCATTGTTCTTGACTAAAGGATGTAAACTTTAAGGCAAGATTTCCCTTTTTTTTAATCCACTTTGTTCATCTCTTCTTTCCAACTGTTTAAAGATTTTTATCTTTTCTTAATTATTTTTTCTTCAACCACACCCTGGCCTCGGTTAAACGTATGTACCCATTTTGGATTTAACTTAACCAGTTTCTCTTAGGAATTTACAGGTTAATCCATCAAAATTATTAAGAAATTAAAAAGATAACCATATACAAAAAGCGATATCAGGCTATATACAAACCATTAATTGACAACTAATAAACAAAATAACATAAATACTGTAAAAACAGGGGTAATATCTAGAAACATAATTTTTAGATAAAATAAGTAACTTACATGTTTATAGGAGAGAGATTTCTCTTTCGGGAAACCCGAAAGAGCTTATTGAACTTGAGAATTAAAAACTTGCACACACAAACATAAGGATTTATTTATTTTACAAGCTTGAAGTAGGAAATTCTAAGGCATACATAGGGAAATATTTTGTGACGACCCAAAGGGTCATCACCGTATTTTTCCCTTTTACCGCGCTTCCGAGGCCTTAATAACCTCACTTCTAGTTGCCTCGATTTGTTTGCACAGTCCGGGCGCGAAACCGAAAAAATTTTATGTTAAAATATGTGAATTCTGTGAAAAATTTGAAGAATTTTGGTATTTATATTGATATAGTTGATTTTGGTCAATATTTTGGGTAAACGGACCCGGACCCATGCTGTGACGGTCCCGGGAGGTCCGTAGAAAAATATGGGACTCGGGCATGTGCCCGGAGTCGAAATCCGAGGTCCAGAACTCGAGTAAAAGAATTTTTCTGTTAAATTATTTTCTAAAATTATTAAGGAAAAATGGAAATGAAAATGAGTTGGAAAATATAGGTATAAGACTCGTATTTTGGTTCCGACGCCCGGTATTGGTCTTAAATATGCGTTAAGCGCTTTCTCTGAAATTTGGTAAAAAACGGACGTCGTTTGACGTGTTTCGGACTAAAAATGGGAAATTTCAAGTTTATGAAAGTTGAATGAAGAATTATGTGTTTTGAGGCTTAATTCATGGATCTTGATGTTATTTTGGCGACTTGATCGCACGAGTAAGTCCGTAGGATGTTTTTGAGGTTGTGTGTATGTTTGTTTGGAGCCCCGAGGGCTCGGATGAGTTTTGGATAGGCGTTGGGTTGCATTTTTGCCTTAGGAAAAATCTGGTGTGTTGCTTCAGTGATCTTCGCAATTGCGAAGAGGTAACTCGCAAATGCGCGACTTTGGCCGCAAATGCGAAGTCTGGCGACCTGGGCTTGGATCGCAAATGCGATCTTTTCTTCGCAAAAGCGGAACAGAAGTTGTTCGCAAATGCGAAGTTCTAGGTCACAAATGCCAAAACCCCTGAGCTGGCTATAATGTGACGACCCAAAGGGTCATCACCGTATTTCTCCCTTTTTTCGCGCTTCCGAGGCCTTGGAAACCTCGATTTGCGTGCGCAGTACGGGCGCGAAGCCGGAAAATTTTTATGTTAAAATATGTGAATTTTGTGGAAAATTTGAAGAATTTTGATATTAATATTGATATAGTTGACTTTGGTCAATATTTTGGGTAAACGGACCCGGACCCGTGATGTAACGATTTCGGGAGGTCCGTAGAAAAATATGGGACTCGGGCATGTGGCCGGAGTCGAAATCCGAGGTCCAGAACCCGAGTAAAAGAATTTTTCTGTTAAATTATTTTCTGAAATGATTAAGGAAAAATGGAAATGAAAATGAGTTAGAAAATATAGGTATCAGACTCGTATTTTGGTTCCGACGCCCGGTACAGGTCTTAAATATGCGTTAAGCAGTTTATGTGAAATTTGGTCGAAAACGGGCGTCGTTTGACGTGTTTCGGACTAAAAATGGGAAATTTGAAGTTTATGAAAGTTGAAAGAAGAATTATGTGTTTTGAGGCTTAATTCATGGATCTTGATGTTATTTTGGCGACTTGATCGCACGAGTAAGTCCGTAGGATATTTTTGAGGTTGTGTGCATATTTGGTTTGGAGCCTCGAGGGCTCGGATTAGTTTTGGATAGGCGTTGGGTTGCATTTTAGCCTTAGGAAAAATCTGGTGTGTTGCTTCTATGATCTTCGCAATTGCGAAGAGGTAACTCGCAAATGCGAGACTTTGGCCGCAAATGTGAAGTCTGGCGGCCTGGGCTTGGATCGCAAATGCGATCTTTTCCTCGCAAAAGCGAAACTGGAGTTGTTCGCAAATGCGAAGTTCTATGTCGCAAATGCAAAAACCCCTGGGTTGGCTATAGTTCGCAAATCCGAACTGATTTCTCGCAAATCCCAAGCCTGCTGGGTTCGGAATTGCGAACCCAGCTTCGCAATTGCGATACCTGCACCTGCAAATTCCATACTTAGACGATTTTGAAGCTTCATTTTTTCATATTTTCAAAACCCAAACACCCATTGGCGATTCTTCACGAACTGCCTCTTCTCCAAATCATTTGTAAGTCAGCTTTTACTCAATTTCTTCAATCTTTAACATCATTTATCATGTTTTCATCTTAAATCAAGGTTTTCCATATGTGAAAATGGGGATTTTGGGTAGAACTTAGGTGTTCACTAAATTGGGGATTTGGACCTCAATTTGAGGTTCCATTTCAAAACAAAACATAGATATGAACTCGTGGAGGAATGGGTAATCGGGTTTTGGTTCGAACTTCGGGTTTTGACCACGTGGGCCCGGGGGTGTTTTGGGAATTTTTGAGTAAAACTTTGGAAAATTCATTTTATGCATTCAAGTTCATTCAATTAGCATTTGTTGATACATTCAAGTAATTTGTGACTAGATTCGAGCGGTTTTGTGGAGAATTTGAGGGATAAAGCTATTCTAGAGGCTTGAGTGGACTTTTGGAGCATTTTAGGTAAGTGTTTGATCTAACTTTGGCTTGAGGGAATAGGATTAGAGTATTATTGATTGCTATTTGCTAAATGATCGAGTACGGTGTATAGGTATGGTGACGAGTATCTATACACCGGTGTCTAGCATGACCGTGAGTCTTTGTGGTTAGTTGTTCTTGGTATATTTGGAACTCTTCCAAACTAATTAATGAATTCTACCTAATGTGAAGAGTTGAGGATAAATTGTGAGTTTGTGAATTCTTTGGAGCGTTGGCTCGAACGATAAAATATTATTGAGTAAGAAATGAAAGAATTGGTATGAAAAGTGATTAAATCCCTTGCCGGGATGACTTGAGTATATTGATTATCTCCCTTACCGGGATGTGGAAGTTATTGTCATTGCTCCCTTGCCGGGACATAGTTGTTTAATTGTGTTTTTCCCTTGTCGGGACATTTCTCATTACTGTTTATTCCCCTCGCCCGTTTGGTTGCGATTGCTGTTTGGGTGAGGAGGAGTGATAATGCACGAATGGTCATTCCGTGCCATTTTTGATTATATTTGCACGAAGGGTCATTCCGTGCCATTGTTGACTATATTATGCACGAAGGGATATTCCGTGCCATTGTTGATTATATTATGCACGAAGGCTCATTCCGTGCCATGAAATGAGGGTTATGTGAGGAAAGCACGAAGGGTGATGCCGTGCAATTTGTTTGATTGCTTTGGGTGAGGATGAGAGTAAAAGCACGAAGGTTGATGCCGTGCAACTGTTGGATTTTGTTGTCTCTATTAATTATTGTTGTGCCATGTTTCTTATTTAAGTTGATGACTTTTATATCTGGATTGTACTCCCCCATAGCATGTTTCCCCTCCCTTTTAACTGCTTAGTTCTGGTATCCTTTCCTTTATTTGCATATATATAAATATAGAACTGTATAGGTTGAGTTGTTAGTCCTGTCTAGCCTCGTCACTACTTCGCTGGGGTTAGGCCAGGCACTTTCCAGCACATGGGGTCTGTTGTGCTGATGCTACACTTTGTGCATCTTTTTGCATAGATCCAGGAGCAGCTTTTGGACAGCAGCAGTAGGATTTCCCGGGAGCTGCCTTCAGTCTAGGGACTCACGAGGTAGCCAGCTGGCGTTCGCAGGTCGGAGTCCTTTTCTATGTTTAGTTTGTTTTCTTTGTATCGAGACAGACGTTTTGTATTTCCAACTAGACTTGTTTGTAGTACTTTTTAGTAGTCCGTGAGCTAGTGACACCAGGTTCTGGGTAGAGATATGTTTCAAACTTCTCCATTTTTGGTTTCATTTTTATTTAGTTTAAAGTATTCCGCACTTGTTTAATTGATTTTCGTTTATTTATATTGTTGAGATTTATCAGAGAATGTTTAAAGTTTGGCTATCCTAGCTCCGTTAGTAGGCGCCATCACGACTCCCGATGGTGGGAAATCCGGGTCGTGACAAGTTGGTATCAGAGCTCTAGGTTACATAGGTCTCGCTACTCACGGACAAACTTGGTAGAGTCTAAGGGATCGGCACGAAGACGTCTGTATTTATCCCTAGAGGCTACGGAGTTTGGAAAAGTTTCACTTTTGTTCTTTCTTGTCGTGCGATTCTGTTCCTCAAATACTGATTGTCTTTCTACTTTGTTCTTTCGCAGATGGCGAGAACACGTGCTTCCTCTTCTACCACGCAGCAGCCCGAGCCCCCAACAGCAGCTCCTGCGAGGGGCAGAGGCCGAGGCCGTGCCAGAGGCCGAGGCAGGGGCAGAGCTCAGCCCCGGGAAGCAGTTCCAGAGGTGGAGCCTCATATTGACTATGATGAGGAGGTTCCAGCCCCAGCAGCTCCAGTGGGCCCAACTCAGGTCCCAAGAGGGGTCATGTTCAGCCCAGATCTTCAGGATGCTCTAGTTAGACTGGCAGGCTTTATGGATAGTGTCACTAGAGTGGGTTTGCTGCCAGTAGCACCAGCCACTTCTCAGGCTGTAGGAGGGGTTCAGACTCCTGCTACACGTACTCCGGTGCTGGTAGCTACCCTGGCCCATGTCCCAGTGGTTCAGCCCACAGTGGCAGCTCAGACAGGCATTATAGCTCAGGCCGTCGATGGAGCGGCTATGTCCTCAAATGCTTTGTGGAGACTTGATCGGTTCTCTAAGCTCTTCACCAGCACTTTCAGCGGTGCTTCATCAGAGGATCCCCAGGATTTTCTATTCAGCTGTCATGAGATTCTTAGGACCATGGGTATAGTGAAGACCAACGGGGTCGATTTTTGCACGTTCCGGCTTGCAGGGTCCGCCAAGACTTGGTGGAGGGATTATTGCCTATGTAGACCAGCAGGGTCTCCATCTTTGACATGGGATCAGTTTGCGGAGTTATTTTTGGAGAAGTTTCTCCCAATCACTCAGCGGGAGGCACTTCGTAGGCAGTTTGAGCGCCTCCAGCAGGGCTCCATGACAGTTACACAGTATGAGACTAGATTTGTTAATTTGGCATGCCATGCGATTGTGATACTCCCCACTGAGCGAGAGAGGGTCCGGAGGTTTATTGATGGATTGATTCAGCCGATCCATCTCTAGATGGCCATGGGAGTTGGTAGTGATATTTCCTTTCAAGAGGCGGCCAATGCGGCCCGTAGGGTTGAGATAGCCCTCTCATGGGGAGGTGGTCAGATGTCGGATAAGAGGCCTCGTCATTCTGGTAGGTTCAGTGGTACCTCGTCTGGAGGTAGGGATTCCTATGGTAGAGGTCATTCACCGAGGCCTTTTCAGTCAGCTCTCCAGGTTTCTCATGGTACTCCAGGCAGTGATGGTTCTCAGCAGTACTATTCAGATCAGTAGCCTATCAGTGCACCCCCACTTCAGCACTTCAGGGGAGGACATTCAGGTCGACAAGGCCAGTAGTCGCAGCAGCCGAGGTCTTGTTATGGTTGTGGTGACCCCGGTCACATTCTCAGGTTTTGCCCTCAATCCTCGGGCAGCTCTTAGCAGCAGGGTCCTCGCCCTATGATTCAGGCAGCCGGTGATCCACAGCCTGTCCAGCCAGCTAGAGGCGGGGGTAGGTATCATAGAGGTGGAGGTAGGGACTGTAGAGGTGGAGCTCGGACCGGCAGAGGTAGAGGTCAGCCAACAGCCGATCGTCCTAGGGACATGGTTCAGGGAGGTGGGGCCTAGCCCCAGTATTATGCTTTCCTAGCCAGACCAGAGGCAGAGTGTTCCGATACTGTTATTACAGGTACTATTCTGGTTTGTGATAGGGATGCTTTAGTGCTATTTGACCCAGGATCTACGTATTCATATGTGTCATCCTATTTTGCACCCTACTTGGCTTTGCCTAGTAATGCCTTGGGTATTCCTGAATATGTATCTACACCAGTGGGTGATTCTATAGTGGTTGACCGAGTCCATCGTTCCTGTGTAGTAGTATTTGAGAGTCTTGAGACCCTTGTTGATCTATTGCTTCTAGACATGGTGGATTTTGATGTTATATTAGGGATGGATTGGTTGTCCCCGTATCATGCAATCTTGGATTGTCACGCCAAGACCGTGACCTTGGCTTTACCGGACTTGCCCCGATTGGAGTAGAGAGGGACCCAAGGACATGCCACCTGCAGTGTTATTTCATATGTTAAGGCTCGACGCATGGTCGAGAAGGGGTGTTTAGCTTATTTGGCATATGTTTGTGATTCTAGTACAGAGGTTCCTTCTATTGATTCAAATCCTATTGTTCGGGAGTTCCCAGAGGTTTTCCCTTCGGACCTGCTGGGTATGCCACCCGATAGAGATATTGATTTTTGTATTGATCTGGCTCCAGGCGCGCAACCCGTTTCTATCCCGCTGTATCGTATGGCCCCGCCAGAGCTGAAGGAGTTAAAGGATCAGTTGCAAGATTTGCTTGAGAAAGGCTTCATCAGGCCTAGTGTTTCTCCTTGGGGTGCGCCAGTTCTATTTGTGAAGAAAAAGGATGGATCGATGAGGATGTGCATTGATTACCGGCAGTTGAACAAGGTGACGATAAAGAACAAGTATCCACTGCCGAGGATTGATGATTTGTTTGACCAGTTGCAAGGTGCGAAGTTGTTTTCAAAGATAGATTTGAGATCGGGCTATCATCAGTTGAGGATTAAGGCGTCTGATGTCCCTAAGATAGCATTTCACACTCGGTACGGGCATTATGAGTTTTTAGTCATGTAATTTGGGTTGACCAATGCCCCAGCAGCATTTATGGAGTTGATGAACCGAGTGTTCAGGCCTTATTTAGACTTGTTCGTGATAGTCTTTATTGATGATATTCTTGTGTACTCCCGCAGTCAGGAGGAGCACGAGCAGCACCTCAGAGTGGTTCTTCAGACTCTGAAGGATAGCCAGTTGTATGCNAAGTCAGTTGTATGACAAGTTCTCAAAGTGCGAGTTCTGGTTGAGTTTAATTGCATTTCTGGGTCATGTAGTATTAGCAGAGGGCATTCGGGGAGACCCAAAGAAGATTGAGGCAGTCAAGAATTGCCCTCGACCAGCTTTAGCTACTGAGATTCGGAGTTTCTTGGGGTTAGCCGGTTATTATCGTCGATTCGTGGAGGGGTTTTCATCTATATCATCCCCGATGACCAGGTTGACCCAGAAGTGTGCCCAGTTTAGGTGGTCAGACGAGTGCGAGGAGAGCTTTCAGAAGCTTAAGACAGCTCTGACTACGGCACCGATATTGGTTTTTCCCACAGGTTCAGGGCCTTATACAGTTTATTGTGATGCTTCCCGTATTGGGCTTGGCGCAGTATTGATGTAGGATGGCATGATTATTGCTTATGCTTTGAGGCAGTTGAAGATTCACGAGAAGAACTACCCAGTCCATGATCTATATTTGGCAGCCATTGTTCATGCGTTCAAGATTTGGAGGCATTACTTATATGGTGTGACGTGTGAGGTGTAAACTGATCATAAGAGTCTGCAATACTTGTTCTAGCAGAAAGAGTTGAACTTGAGGCAGCGGAGATGGTTGGAGCTACTGAAGGATTATGATGTTACTATTTTGTACCACCCGGGGAGAGCCAATGTGGTGCCAGATGCATTGAGTAGGAAGTCAGCCAACATGGGTAGTCTTTCTTATGTTCCGGTCAGCCAGAGACCACTTGATTTGGATATTCAGGCCTTGGCCAATCGGTTTGTGAGGTTGTACATTTCTGAGCCTAGCCGAGTTTTAGCTTGCACGGTCGCTCGTTCTTCATTATTAGAGCGTATCCGTGATCGGCAGTTTGATGGTCCTCACTTTTGTTTCCTGAGAGACACTGCGCAGCGTGGAGGTGCCATGAGGGTGACTTTAGATGCGGATGGTGTTTTGAGGTTGCAGGGGCGAGTATGTGTGCCCAATGTCTATGGGATTCGAGAGTTGATCTTAGCGGAGGCCCATAGTTCTCGGTATTCTATTCACCCGGGAACCGCGAAGATGTATCAGGACTTGCCGCAACATTATTGGTGGCGTAGGATGAAGAAGGACATTATTGCATATGTGGCTCGGTGTTTGAATTGTCAGCAGGTCAGGTATGAGCATCAGAGGCCTGGTGGTGTGTTTCAAAGGATTGAGCTTACCGAGTGGAAGTGGGAGATGATTACCATGGACTTTGTTACTGGACTTCCGGTGACCCGGAAGAAGTTTGATGCTATTTGGGTCATTGTTGATAG
>MU707034.1:8627-51253 GCA_026770625.1 Nicotiana glauca
CAAATCCCGAATCGACGAAAGGGTTGACTCTGTATTACAGTCCGCAAACCAGAAATCCAGGCAAGCAATTCTGTTAACTCGGGAGAAGGGGTTAGGCATCCCCGAGTTCCGTGGTTCTAGAACGGTCGTTCAACTGTTATATTCGGCTTAAATTATCTGATTTTAAACAATTATGAACCTATGTGCAAATTTTAACTTTAGCCGCTTTTATTATTATTTTGAAAGAGAATTGCAACATCATTAAAACACGTCTCGAACCAAGTCACATAAATGCACCCGTAGTTTTTGACATATTTTAACATCGTTGAGATTTGGATTTGGGTCACATAAATGTGCACCCGAGTTTAAGAAACTAGATTATTAAATACACGCCTAAAGTAACTAGCGGATTATTATCTTTGCGGGAGGCCATGAAATTCACTAAATGGCCCACCCGAATTCTAAATATTTTAATATATACATTTATTGAGGGCCCCATAATTTAAGCATTTTTTGTTTGGTGAGGCTCATCTCACTTTATTATTTAAAAGGCAAACCTAAAGTAACTACGATCTTCTATTTCACTTGTCTCTAAAAGAGTCCTAATTAATCAATATTATAAATTTCGGGCCTCGAGTTCAAGTCTGGGTTCAAGCAAAAGGGGAACCTCTTAGCTTGAACCCGCTACCTAACTTGAAGCCTACCAAAATTATTCCAAACTCTTATGAGTGCATTCAATAATTGACAATAAGGTAAACAATGTATTCTTATTCAAGTTAACAGGATATTGATTACAAGTTAAGAGCCTAAATTCATATTTTGTCCACGTCTAATTATCAAACAACTAACTAATTTAAATCAGTCAACAATTGATATTACATGCTTAATTTAAGTGAACTATTAATACTAACTACTGACCTAGAATTTCCAACACTTACCTTAAAACAATGTACTCAAGGAAACACAAGTTTTGACATTGAAAACTAGCATTCTTATATTAACTATTACGAAGTTGTTTAGGAAGTATGTTTGGCATAACATTGAGCTTGATGTGGCCATCAGCCACTGATTTCAACTTAATTGCAAGTTTAAACTATTTCTGATTTTTAAATTTTAAACAGAAAATGCTAAACATAAAACAAGTACTAAATACAGCTAATGACTATAAATTAACTGTCCAAATAGTCCAATTAGGTACCAATTACACAGTCCGAGTTTCATTGAATATAGATCTAATTAGACTACATTATACAATTATATATCATTGATGTCTGATTAACTACAGATGTGTCTTCCAGCAAACAAATGCTTGAATACTTTCATTTCAAGTTCAATCTCGAAGCTACATCAACTTTGAGTTCAAATGTGTACCTGGATGTTGAAAATATAAGAAGAATAAAGAGGAATCAGCAAAAATAACAGCAGATGTCCCGCAATTAGCCCAGTAATGAATTCCGTTACCCAGGAGAGATTCAAAATCAAACATAACTAGAATACTCAAATGCAAAACAGCTCAAATAAGCTCAAATGAGCTTGAAATTGAACCAGAACTTCCAACAAGCCACTACACAATCAGAATATTTCAAACAACACCAATTTAGCTTGGACTTGATACCATAAATCTTATAAAGCTCCCAGCAATCAAATCCTGAACCAATAGGAGCAAACTAGCAACTAAGCTCGAGGTTAAACTACAAATGCCAATGGAATAGTAACTTCCAGAGTTTTAGAATTTTCAACTTTCCAAACTCTTAGTTTTTAGTTTTCCCTACGTGTTTAAATCTCTCTCTTAGTGTCTCTGTTTGGATCTAATCCAAAACTCAGTGTGTTTTCTTCTTCTTCCTCTCAAAGAGTGACTGCCTTCCAAGCTCTCTCTTTTTCAATCTCTTAGTATTTTTTTTTCCCAATGTTCTCTCCAATATCTGTCTCTATATGGATCCCTATGTGTGTGTCCTCATTTTCAGAATGTATTCCCCCTTTTATATGCTTTCAAAACTCTTTCCTCCTCCTGATTTTTAGCACCAAGTTGACAATTAATTAACTTCTTTTAGTCCTTAAAAACAGCAAAATGTATTCCCCACTATTAGTTGTTTTTCTAACTTTTTAATCCCACTTAGAATTATCTCCATTAAGTTCTATAGTACCTACCTATTAATTTACAACCCCTTATTAAATTATTCAGATATTCTAAATCCCCAAAATACCCCCTGAAATCCCATGTTTCAGTATCTCAATTCCAGGCAGAACCTGGGTTCAAATGACTCAAAGGGTCTAGATGCCCAATTCAAATCCAATACAGGCTTTTCAGCCAGAAATCTAATTAGGGTTCGAATTAAGCTAATTCAAGTTCTAACATTGTCTGTCAAAAAATCAGGATACATGTCGCATATGAACAAACAGACTTGCCCCTACCAAGGATTTAATCAATGAAGAGGAAAGAAACTGTTTGAAATGCTTGGAACAATTAAGCAGGCTGATTAGCAGGGAATAAAACAACGTTTAAACATATTGGTTTTGATTATATCGAACTTATTTATCTTAGGGCCAATTCAAATATCAATCTTAAGCACACGCATAGTTAATAAATCTAAAAACCAAACAGAATGGATAAGAAAATCAGAGCCTAACCCCACTCAAAAACTAGAGTAATCAAGGAAGAATAAGAAGGAGAAGAAACAGAGTCAAAAATAAATATCAAACAAAAAACATAAATGAAAAACTTACCTCAAAACTAAACGGACAGTGTTCTTGACTTAAACTTCGATAATTCCCTAGATTTGTGGCCGGAATAAACTTTAATTGTGTGTTCTCAATCGAGAGCACACAACTGAAGTTAATTCCCAACCCCAAACCTTTAAAACTCGCAAATTATAATTTTGGTTCGAACTCTGACCTAATATTTGAGCAATTTGGGAGGGATTCGAGGGAAACTATTGGTGGATTAGGGGTGAGGGGGTCAAGGAGGTCATAGGGTGTTAGTTTGGGACTGATTGGAAGTGGCGCCGCCATCGGGGAATCTTGTGGCGGAGCTAGGGTTCATCCCTTCGAATCGACATTCGAAGGGTTTCAGTGATGTTCGAAGGAAGGTGTTTGGATATTTGGAATGAGGAGGTGGAGGCGAGGCTAGGGTGTTAATTTGGCGGCCATCGGAGGTGATGCTACCGGACACGATGGAGGGACTATCAGTTTTTCGGATATTTGAGAAGCTCGGGTGGGATTAGAAGGAAGCTGAGGGTGGAATGGAGATGGGGAGATTGAGGTGAAGAGGTGCTGTAAATTTGGGGGTCATTGAACCACTGGACCGTCGTGAGGCGATTTTCGGTGGGTGGAGTAGGGCGGTGTAAGGCAGAGGATGAGACTGGTCTCTGAGGGTTTGAGAGAGACGAGTGGGTGGGGGGGGGAGGGGTTTGAAGGTGGGTTGGGTTGGGTTGGAAGGTTATATACGAGATGTGATATTTAACCCAAGCCGTTGGAACAACTGAGATCAACGGATTGGATTAAATCACTTAAGTAAAACAGATTCGTTTTCGCTAAGTGGGGGACTGGATCGGTTCTGGGCATAATGGGTCGGGTCGTGAGAATCTTACTGGACCGTTCGATCAAAATGATTCAACGATTGAGATTAATCGACTTGAAACGATGTCTTTTCATCGATGTTGGAGACGGACTGAACCGTTCGATCTAATGAGATCGACGGTTCATATCAAGTGTGACAAAAACGACGTCGTTTGGATTGGTCGAGAAGCTTGATAGGATGGGGCGTTGATTGGGCCTGGGATAGGGTATTTTTTGTGCAAATTTAGCTTGGATTGGGAAGTTAATTCCTGATTCTGGCCCAATTTGATTTTCTTTTCATGCTCTTTTCTTTTCAATTTTCTTTTCTTTTATTTTCTAAAATTCTAATTAAAATAAAAATACAAACCTAAATAAATCCTTAACCAAATTATCCTATACTCTAAGTAGTAATTATCACAAACATAATTAAATACCAAAGAAAACACAAAATTCAACATTAAATACTAAAATGCAAAATACATTATTTTTTGTGGATTTTTCATTTTTGTAAAACAACAACTTACTTAATTAATCCTAAAATGTAAAATTAAATCCTAAATGTAAACGCAACATATTTTTTGTATTTTTCTATTAATTTAAACAACAAACACGCACACACACATGCTAACAATTACTAAAAATATCACGAAAAATTCACAAAATTGCACACAATAAAACAAACATTTTTGTTTTGATTTTGTGGGAGTAATTCATGTGAGGCAAAAATCACGTGCTCACAGGTGCCCCTCTTTGCCCATAAACACGAAGAGTTTTCATGCAAAGACAAAGTGAGTGGATACGAGTGATTTTTTCCCGTTTGAATACTCCGTGTGAAGCATTTTTGAAAGATTTGACCGAACCTCTGCTTCAAAGGTTCCCTACATATCATTGGGTATAAAGGAATCAGGTCAATGTAGTTCGGGAAGTTTTGGTAGCTGGGACTACCGTGAAGCTGTGTTTACTGTCGCTGATGTTGCTGCTATTGCTACTGCTTACTGACCTCCTTATTACACCGTGTTAAAAGAAAATAAGAAGCTAGACTAAACTATAGTCTATGAATTACAAAATCTTATCTAGATCTTCCAACTTGCTCTTGTGTTTCTTGTTGCCTTGCTGTCTTGTTTACTTGTGTTTCCTCTGATGTTTCTTTATTTTTGACTTGACTCGTAGCCTTCTTTTGATTGCCGAACTCGAACTGCTTATTTTCTTCTTGTGAGCTTCGAATTATTTTTTCTTTGAAGCTTGAACTGCCTTCTTCTGACTAGTGTTGCCTTCTTTCTGACCTCTGGACTTGAATTTATGCTGGGGATTTTTGTTGTAAACCTCCGTTCTCCGAGCGGGCTTCTAACCTCTACTACGACTTAAAATGATAGCAACCTCCATTTTCTAGGCGGGCTCCTGACTTCAACTACAACTTAAAATATAACAACCTCCATTCTCCAGGCGGGCTCCTGACTTTAACTACGACTTAAAATGATAGCAAACTCCATTCTCTAGGTGGGCTCCTGACTTCTACTACAATTCAAAAAATATAATACCTCCATTCTCCAGGCGGGCTCCTGACTTCCACTACGACTTAAAAGATAACACCTCCATTCTCCAGGCGGACTTCTGACTTCAACTGCAACTCATAAATATAACAACCTCCATTCTCCAGGCGGGCTCCTGACTTCAACTGTAACTCATAAATATAATGCCTCCATTCTCCAGACAGGCTCCTGACTTCAATTACAATTTAAAAAGATAACACCTCCATTCTCCAGGCGGGCACTTGACTTCTTGATTTTTCTTGTATTCCTCCATTCTTCAAGCGGGCTCCTGACTTCTTGATTTTTCTTCCTTTGTTCTCCAGGCGGGCTCCTGACTTCTTGACTTGAATTGTATTCCTTTGTTCTCCAGGCGAGCTCCTGACTTTAACAACTTAAAAAGATAACGCCTCGGTTCTCCAGGCGGGCTTCTAACCTCTACTACGACTTAAAATGATAGCAACCTCCATTTTTCAGGCGGGCTCCTGACTTCAACTACAACTTAAAATATAACAACCTCCATTCTCCAGGCGGGCTCCTGACTTTAACAACGACTTAAAATGATAACAAACTCCATTCTCCAGGCGGGCTCTTGACTTCTACTACAATTCAAAAAATATAATACCTCCATTCTCCAGGCGGGCTCCTGACTTCCACTACGACTTAAAAGATAACACCTCCATTCTCCAGACGGTCTTCTGACTTCAATTGCAACTCATAAATATAACAACCTCCATTCTCCAGGCGGGCTCCTGACTTCAACTACAACTCATAAATATAATGCCTCCATTCTCCAGACGGGCTCCTGACTTCAATTACAATATAAAAAGATAACACCTCCATTCTCCAGGCGGGCTCTTGACTTCTTGATTTTTCTTGTATTCCTCTATTCTTTAGGCGGGCTCCTGACGTCTTTATTTTTCTTCCTTTGTTCTCCAGGCGGGCTCCTGACTTCTTGACTTGAATTGTATTCCTCTATTCTCCGGGTGGGCTCCTGACTTTAACAACTTAAAAGATAACGCCTCCGTTCTCCGGGCGGGCTTCTAACCTCTACTACGACTTAAAATGATAGCAACCTCCATTTTCTAGGCGGGCTCCTGACTTAAACTACAACTTAAAATATAACAACCTCCATTCTCCAGGCGGGCTCTTGACTTTAACTACGACTTAAAAGGATAACAAACTCCATTCTCCTGGCGGGCTCCTGACTTCTACTACAATTCAAAAAATATAATACCTCCATTCTCCAGGCGGGCTCCTGACTTCCACTACGACTTAAAAGATAACACATCCATTCTCCAGGCGGGCTTCTGACTTCAACTGCAACTCATAAATATAACAACCTCCATTCTCCAGGCGGGCTCCTGACTTCAACTGCAACTCACAAATATAATGCCTCCATTCTCCAGACGGGCTCCTGACTTCAATTACAATTTAAAAAGATAACACCTCCATTCTCCAGGCGGGCTCTTGACTTCTTGATTTTTCTTGTATTACTCTATTATTCAGGCGGGCTCCTGACTTCTAGATTTTTCTTCCTTTGTTCTCCAGGCGGGCTCCTGACTTCTTGACTTGAATTGTATTCCTCTGTTCTCCAGGCGGGCTCCTGACTTTAACAACTTAAAAAGATAACTCCTCCGTTCTCCGGGCGGGCTTCTAACTTCTACTACGACTTAAAATGATAGCAACCTCCATTTTCCAGGCGGGCTCCTGACTTCAACTACAACTTAAAATATAACAACCTCCATTCTCCAGGCGGGCTCTTGACTTTAACTATGACTTGAAATGATAACAAACTCCATTCTCCAGGCGGGCTCCTGACTTCTACTACAATTCAAAAAATATAATACCTCCATTCTCCAGGCGGGCTCCTGACTTCCACTACGACTTAAAAGATAACACCTCCATTCTCCAGGCGGGCTTCTGACTTCAACTGCAACTCATAAATATAACAACCTCCATTCTCCAGGCGGGCTCCTGACTTCAACTACAACTCATAAATATAATGCCTCCATTCTCCAGACGGGCTCCTGACTTCAATTACAATTTAAAAAGATAACACCTCCATTCTCCAGGCGGGCTCTTAACTTCTTGATTTTTCTTGTATTCCTCTATTCTTCAGGCGGGCTCCTGATATCTTGATTTTTCTTCCTTTGTTCTCCAGGCGGGCTCCTGACTTCTTGACTTGAATTGTATTCCTCTGTTCTCCAGGCGGGCTCCTGACTTTAACAACTTAAAAAGATAACGCCTCCGTTCTTCGGGCGGGCTCCCGACTTTAACAACTTAAAATGCAAGCCTCCGTTCTTCGGGCGGGCTCCCGACTTCAACTACTACTTAAAATGTAATGCCTCCATTTTTTGGGCGGGCTCCCGACTTCAACAACTTAAAAAGATAATGCCTCCGTTCTTCGGGTGGGCTCCCAACTTCAATAACTTAAAAAGATAATGCCTCCGTTCTTCGGGCGGGCTCCCGACTTCAACAACTTAAAAATGCAACGCCTCCGTTCTTCGGGCGGGCTCCCGACGTCAACAACTTAAAAATGCAACGCCTCCGTTCTTTGGGCAGGCTCCCGACTTCAATAACTTAAAAAGATAACGCCTCCGTTCTTCTGGCGGGCTCCCGACTTCAACAACTTAAAAATGCAACTCCTCCGTTCTTCGGGCGGGCTCCCGACTTCAACAACTTAAAATGTATTCTATTGATATTTTTTTCCCTTGCCTTCTGAACCATTTCCCTTTGAAACTTTATTTATCTTCCTTCAAAATTTGACTCATCTTCCTTCAAAACTGCTTCCTTTAAAACTTGCGTTGTCTTCCTTCGACACCGCTTTCTTTGAAACTTGTGTTATCTTGCTCTCCCTTGAAACTTGAATTTCCTTCCCTATTCTTCAGGTGGGTACCTGACTTCAAGAAAATTTTCAAAATGCAAGAAAATTTTCTGCCCCAGTTTAATAATCTTCCTTGCAGCATGTCTGTCCGCCATCCATAACATTTCCTGCCCCTGTTTTAAATCAAAGAATATTTTGTCAGTTTAAAATGGTGAGCAGTCGTGATACTCCTGCTGGGGATGGTTTTCTCCCTTTTTCGTTCTATGCTCTGCGTTTTCCGACCATCTTGAAACTTGGTCAATAACTTCCGACCTTCTTGACGATTCCTTATTCACAAACTTCTCAACTGTTGTTTTCCACTTTTACTCCATACTTTCCCCAAAAGCTTAGACCAATCCATCATTTGGTCTTACAACGAAGTCTTTCTTATCCCATAACATTATCTTCAGCCTGTCCTATCCACATATTTACTTTGCACCATATTGGAAATTGGTAGTAAGCTATGAAAATCCTTCTTAAAAACGAATTACTATTGAAAAAATCTTGACAAAAGAAATGAAAAATGATGACTTCAAAGATAAAAAGAAGAAAAATCTTTCTGAACAATTGTTTGAGGAGACAAAAAAGAAAAGAACTTATCTGAATGGAATAACCGATCCCAATGATCATGTCGTGCATTTCGGATTAATTAACCCAGTCTATCTGTATCAATCGATTTTCTGAGGACCTTGCTTTGCATTTCAAAAGTTCTACAACCCGACTCTTTTGCCTAATCAACATCTTCATTCTGCTTGATGCCTCGACGGATCCTTTATGTCAAACTTATCTCATTTGTCCCCTTTTTAATTCCTTGTCTCCTTATAGTGCCCTTCGAGGGGTTTTCACTAATAAGACTCTCTCATTTCTCTCAACTTCCGTCGCCTTACAGTGCCTATGAAGGTTTTCACCGATAAGACTCTCTCATTTTGTTTTTCTCAACTTCCGTCGCCTTATGGTGCATGTGAAGGTTTTCACCGATAAGACTCTCTCATTTTCATTACTTTTCTGCTGGGGATCAGAGCGTTATTCTCGACTTCCATTTGCCTGAATTGGCAATTCTCGGAGACTGATCGGGAGGTCTTTCTTTGGATCGTAATGTGGGATTTTGGACAGGGCTAGAAAGAAAGGGTATTAAAGGCTCAAGACGAAACAACTTGGGTTTAAAATTACAACTCTTGGAATCAAATTTCTTTCCCAAAAACACAACTTCTGTCCCAGTTTTCTTGGTTGGGGGTCTTTTGATTTTTGTTACACTATGACCGAGCCGTGAAGCTGCCTCTGTATCCTCTTTGAGGAATCAGGTCAAATGTAGTTCACCCTAATTCCTTTGTTTTCTTGTGACATTTCTTTTATTTTGTTATTATTATTTTTTTTCTTTTCTCTCTTTTCTCTCTTTTCTCAGTTTCGTTACTGATTCCAAAAGAGGGGTATGAAAGAATAAATAAGGCTCAAAAGGGGAAGCCAAGGTTAAAGTGTTTGGATAGAAGAACAAATTGCCTCCGTCATTCCATTCTCCGATACAATGCAAAATACAAACAAACAACAATGACAATAAAAAAAATAATACATAATATCTCTTGACGGCATCAGAATTGATAGCCATGTCTATATATCTTCCTTCAATATCTGTCAAACATAAAGCACCATTGGAGAACACTCTGGTCACAATAAACTGCCATTGCCAATTCGGGGCGAACTTACCCTTTGCTCCGGCCTGATGTGGAAGGATTCGTTTCAACACTTGTTGCCCTACTTCAAACTTCCTGGGACGCACCTTCTTATTGTATGCTCTTGCCATCCTCTTTTGATACAATTGGCCATGACATACTGCTGCCAATATTTTTTCATCAATTAAACTCAACTGCTCCAAACGGGTTTTCACCCACTCATCATCATCAATCTCAGCCTCGGCGACAATTCGAAGAGATGGGATTTCAACTTCCGCAGGGATTGCTGCTTCAGTGCCATATACCAACAAATAAGGAGTTACACCTATCGAAGTACGGATAGTAGTGCGATAACCCAACAACGCAAATGGTAACTTCTCATGCCATTGCCTGGAACTTTCTACCATTTTCCTCAGTATTTTCTTTATGTTTTTGTTGGCTACTTCAACTTCTCCATTCGCCTTAGGACGATACGGGGTGGAATTGCGATGCGTAATCTTAAACTGCTGACATACTTCTTTCATCAAATTGTTGTTAAGATTAGCACCATTATCTGTGATGATTACCTTTGGGATCCCAAATCTACAGATGAGATGGGAATGAACAAAATCCACCATGACTTTCTTGGTTACCGACTTGAAAGTTTTAGCTTCAACCCACTTGGTGAAATAGTCGATGGCCACTAGAATGAACCTATGACCGTTGGAAGCTTCCGGCTCGATAGGTCCAATGACATCCATGCCCCATGCAACAAAGGGCCATGGCGCTGACATTGTGTGCAATTCTGTTGGCGGAGAATGAATCAGATCTCCGTGTATCTAGCATTAATGGCATTTACGCAAAAAACTGATACAATCTCGCTCCATAGTGAGCCAATAATACCCTGCTAGAAGAATCTTCTTTGTCAACACATACCCGCTCATATGTGGTCCACAAACTCCAGAATGCACTTCTATCATAACTGTCATGGCCAGACTAGCATCTATGTATCTTATCAATCCCAAGTCTGGTGTTCTTTTGGTACAACACCCCTCCACTAAGGAAAAATCCACTTGCCAACCGTCGATGGGCTCTCTTTTGATCTCCTATGGCCTGTACCGGGTATATCCCCATCCTGAGGTACTCCTTGACATCGTGGGACCATGGCTCGCCATCCAGTTCTTCCTCTATCATGTTACAATAAGCATGCTAATCACGAACCAGAATATGCAATGGATACACGAAGATTTTATCCGGATGATGCAACATTGATGCTAAGGTGGACAAGGCATCAACAACCTCATTATGAACTCTTGGAATGTGCCTAAACTCCACTGATCAAAACCGTTGACACAGATCGTACAGACATTCTCGATACGATATGAGCTTCAAATCCCGTGTTTCCCATTCTCCTTGAATCTGATGTACCAGGAGGTCCGAGTCTCCCAAGACCAGAACGTCCTGGATATCCATGTTTGCAGCTAACCGTAACCCCAAAATGCATGCTTCATATTCAGCCATGTTGTTTGTACAATAAAATCGAAGTTGAGCCGTAACAGGATAATGATGCCCTGTTTCAGAAATAAGCACTGCTCCTATTCCAACTTCCTTCATATTGGCAGCTCCATCCAAGAAAAGTTTCCATCCTGGTTCTTTAGTCAATTCCAGCTCATCGATATGCATCACTTCTTCATCAGGAAAATACGTTCTCAATGGTTCATATTCTTCATCGACCGGATTTTCGGCCAAATGATCGGCCAATGCTTGGGCTTTCATTGTTGTCCTTGTCAATAGACGATGTCGAATTCCGTGAGTAATATTTTCCACTTTGCCAATCTCCTTGTGGGCATAGGCTTTTGAAAAATATACTTCAACGGATCCAAGCGTGAAATGAGGTAAGTAGTATAGGATGACAGATAATGTTTCATCTTCTGTGCTACCCAAGTTAGGGCACAACATGTCCTCTCAAGGTGAGTGTACTTAACCTCATAAGCTGTGAACTTTTTGCTGAGATAATAGATGGCATGTTCCTTCCTGCCAGTGATGTCATGCTGCCCCAGTACACAGCCAAATGAATTCTCCGGGACCGTTAAATAAAGAATCAACAGTCTCCCCGGTTCCGGTGGAACCAACACAGGTGGATTTGACAAATACCCTTTTTATCTGGTCAAATGCCTCCTGACATTTTTCAGTCCATTTGACCGCGACATCCTTCTTTAGTAGATTGAAAATGGGTTCACAAGTTGCTGTGAGTTGAGCAACAAACCTGCTGATATAGTTCAATCTTCCCAACAGACTCATTACTTCGATTTTGTTCTTCGGGGGTGGCAACTCTTTGATGGCTTTGATCTTTGATGGGTCCAACTCAATGCCGCGCCGACTTATTATGAACCCCAGCAGCTTTCTGGATGGAACACCTAATGCACACTTGGCAGGGTTGAGTTTGAGGTCATACCTACGGAGCCTCTGAAAGAACTTCCTCAAATTTGCGATATGGTTAGCCTGCTGCTTCGATTTAATGATCACATCATCCACGTACACCTCAATCTCTTTGTGTATCATATCATGAAACATAATAGTCATTGCCCTCATGTAAGTTGCCTCAGCATTCTTCGGACAAAATGGCATCATTCTGTAGCAATAAGTTCCTCATGGCGTGATGAATGTCGTCTTCTCTGCATCTTCTTCATCCATCAAAATCTGATGATACCCAGCATAGCAATCCACGAAAGATCCAATTTCATGTTTGGCACAATTATCGATCAAAATGTGGATGTTGGGTAACGGGAAGTTGTCCTTTGAACTAGCTTTGTTCAGATTGCGATAATCAACGTACACCCTGATTTTCCCGTCCTTTTTCGGCACCGGCACTATATTGGCCAACCAATCAGGATACCGAGTGACCCGGATAACCTTTGCTTCCAGTTGTTTGGTTATCTCTTCCTTAATCTTCACACTCATATCGGTTTTGAATTTCCTCAATTTTTGCTTGACGGGAGGGAATGCCAGGTCAGTGGACAATTTGTGAACCACTAAATCGGTGCTTAAACCCGGCATGTAGTCGTATGACCATGCAAAAACGTCTTTAAATTCAACAAGTTCTTTGATTAGTTCTTCCCTGATGTTTGGTTCAAGATGGATGCTTATTTTGGTTTCTCTAATGTTATCCGCGTCCCCTAGATTGATGGCTTCCGTGTTATTTAAGTTGGGTCTAAGTTTTTCTTCAAATTGACTTAGCTCCCTACTAATCTTTTTGAAGGCTTCATCCTCATCGTATTCCGACTCATAATCTACTTCTTGCACTATCATTTCGGAGTCAGATTGATTTTCTAGACTGGGTTGAGGATTCCTTATGCATGCCATGTCATTAGGATCAGTATAAAGTGAAATGTACAGAAAAGAGAAGAAGAAAATAAGATTAAAATAAAATAAAATAAGAAACGAAGAAAAACAAACTTTCAGTTTATTGAAGTACGTGATAACAAGGTTTTGCACACTTTTGGCAAACACAAAGATAAAAAGAAATCTGGATACAATCCTGGAATAATCCAGACAAATAGGAAAGAGAATCATAGCCAACTACCAAGACTCCCTCCTTGTGGGAAGAGGAATAGCCCTCCAATTATTGTCCTTTGTCTTTGGTCCTACGAACTGCACATCTGCCTTGCTGTACCCTTCTCCAGCTTCTATCATGTTAACCTCGGCAAATAACCTTTTGAATCCTTTATCCAGATCTCCATCCGCACCAATCAACGACCCAAGAACTTTTGAGGCCAGTTACTTTCTAATACTAGGCCTGACGAAAGATATGGTCAGGCGCGGGATTGGCTTTGGAAGGACCCATGGCTTTTGCTTCATTTTGCTAGCCCTTCGGATGTCCACATCTGTAGGTTTAAACCCCAAACCGAAAGTTCCCACATTTTCTGGTAAGGATACCGAATGTACAATACCTTGAAGAGATGCACCCAATCCTTTACCGGGCATGAAGTCGTGCCCCAACATTTCACAGGCTACCATGACGTATGCGGAGGTTATCTTTGCATTCGGAATATGTTACCCTTCCAGAATTTTCTCGACCGATATTGTGTGACAAACTTGGTATACCCATGGCCCGACGCCATCCTCTACCTCCACGAAGGGCACAATGGTGTCTCGCTGGGAGAGCAGATTGTCTTGGCCATGAACCACAATCTCTTGTCGGTCCCACTCAAACTTAACCATTTGATGTAGGGTAGATGGAACCGCCTTTGCAACATGAATCTAGGATCGTCCCAACAAAAGGTTGTAGGAAACTGGCATATCTAACACTTGGAATTCCATGGTGAATTATACAGGCCCAATTGTCAATTCCAGCACTATATCACCGACCGATTCTTTATCCTCGTCGTCGAACCCCCGAACACAAATGTTGTTCTTGTGAATTCTATTGCTATCCACTTTCAATTTGTTTAATGTAGATAGAGGACAAATATTTGCACTAGACCCATTGTCAACCAAAGCTCGGGTAACCACAGATTCCTCACATTTAACTGTAAGATAAGGGGCCCTATTATGCTCGGTACCTTCTTCGGGTAACTCATCATCGGCAAAGGTGACCCTGTTTACCTCAAATATCCTATTTGCAATATTTTCCAAATGATTGATGGAGATCGTGTCAGGCACATGGGCCTCATTCAGGATTTTCATCAATTCCTGTCGATGTTCATCAGAATGGATCAATAATAAAAGTAAAGAGATTTGAGCCGGCATCTTCTTTAGCTGCTCTATGATGGAATAATCCTGCAACTTCATTTTCTTTAAAAACTCTTCTACTTCTTCTTCGGTCACAGGTTTCTTTATTGTTGCTGGGTTGGCCTTTCTTAATTCCGCAGGAGCAAAACATATTCCTGAGCGGGTTAACCCCTGGGCCTCACAAACTTCCTCCTTGACCTCTTTTCCCTTATAGGTCACCGTTACCCGGTCATAGTTCCATGGGATGGCTTTGTTGTCAAGCATCGGCAACTGAACTGCTGGCTTGATGATGACGGGATCTATGAGAGCACCTTCTACAAGTAGGATGGGTTTGTTTGTTGCTCCCAGCACAACCACCTTTGCCTCTCCTCGTTTGACCAATACTTTGCTTGTGGACCCCTTCACCATCACTAGTTTACCGTGCACCTTCTTCTCATTGATTAACGACCTATCATTAATCGGCCCCTTTGCCGGCCTGCTTTCACTTGACCTGATCATTATTATGGTTTGAGAGGGTTTTTTAGACTCTCCTTTTGTCTATACCAGCTCGATCATGTTAGTCTCGTGATGGGCTGGGAGTGGGTTCTGGTTGATGTTGGGTCCTCCCGACATTTGTACCTCAATTCGACGAGTGTCGATAAGCTCTTGAATAGCTATTTTTAACTTCCTGCATTTCTCCGTGTCATGACCAGGGGCTCCTAAGCAGTATTCAAGATTTCTTGGAGGGGAATTTGGCAATTTAGTCTCAACCAGATTCAAAAATCCCAACTGCCTCAGTCGGTGGAACAGACTGGTGTAAGACTCTTCCAATGGAGTGAACGTCTTTGGCTTCTGCACCCTGTCATTCCTAAAGGTTTGGCTCGGACGGAAACCTGTACCAAGAGGATTTTTGTATGCTCTTGGAGGTGGGTAGTTAATTTGCGGGGTCGGTGCGCGCCATGGTGCGTGAACGGGAGGTTGAACATATGTCTGAGTGTGGTGGACGGAAAAATGAGGATCTGGCGGTGGGTAATAATGTTGTGGGTTGCTATATAGAGTATGGGAGTAATTTTGTTGGTGGGGTTAGGGTCGGTTATAGTAGGGTGAAGGGCCTCTAGATCCGAACCAAGCTCTGTACTCAACCGTTGCGATGTCTTCTTTCTTTTTCTTCCCAAGCGCACCTCCAGTGCCGCTCTGGATAGCCTGAGTGGTGGCTTTGATTGCCGAGTAACTCATTAATTTATTAGACTTGAGTCCCTCTTCGATCATACCGCCCATTTTCACAACCTCATTGAACGATTTGCCAATCGCCGTCACCAAGTGACCAAAGTAAGTTGGCTCCAAAGCTTGTAGAAAGTAATCGACCATCTCTCCTTCCTTCATTGAGGGATCGACCCTCACGGCATGTTCTGTCCAATGGAACCCGTACTCCCTGAAACTCTCCCCAGGTTTCTTCTCCAATTTTATTAATGACAAACGATCTGGAATGATTTGCAGATTGTACTGGAAGTGGCCAGTGAATGCTTCTGCCAAGTCATCCCAGGTGTACCATCTACCATGGTCTTGTCGTGTATACCATTCCAATGCAGACCCGCTCAAACTCTGGCAGAAGTACGCCATCGGCAACTCATCTTTTCTGCCCGCCCCTCTCATCTTACTGCTAAATCCTTGCAAATATGCCACCGGATCCCCATGCCCCTCATACAGATCGAACTTAGGCATCTTGAACCCGACTGGCAGCTGGACATCTGGAAACAAGCATAAATCCTTATATGCCATGCTGACCTGACCACCCAGACCCTGCATATTCCGGAAAGATTGCTCTAGGCTCTTTACTTTCCGAATCATTTCTTCCTGCTCTGGATTCTTGTTCTGCTTTTCGGGCGCTGCCGGGTTGTCAAGCTGAAGAGGGAACGGGTAAGGTTTAGGTGCTTTGAAGGTGGGTTCAGAAGGATAATACTGATGATCCTAAGTTTGGAACACAGGCTCGCTGGAAGACCTGTGGAGTGTGGCCGGTGGAGGTGCCATGAAAACGGGGGTAATTAGTGGTAGAGGGTATGGGTTTGTTTTTTGCATTTGGGGTGTCCGAGAGGCGGTTGTTTGGTGCTGTTGATACGTAGGAAAATTGGGTGATGAGTCCGAAACAAGTTGTTCCGGAGATTGGGCGGGTGTCGGGAGAAAAGTGGGGTTAACAGGATAGGGTGGTACTGGCTGACCACTTGTCCAAGCTTGGTACATCTCAGCCATCTGCTGTTTTAATTTGTACACCTCATCGTTAATTGCTTGTACGTCTACCTCTTCTGCCTCAATGTTTCCTTCTCTATCAGGGCTAGACATTATCACCGGTATCGGTCCCTTTTATCTAATCTAATAGTGGTGTTGTGCCAGTACGCTCTAAGTAAACTAACTGCTTGAAATTTCTGGAATTCAACAAACTTGTTAGTTTTTAGAGTTAACAAATATGTTATTGCACGTTGGGATGTAATGTACCTAGTCAGTATAACCATTTCTATCATGTCTTTGCTTTGATTGCATGCGTCATTCCAGCTTTTAATGCCTCTCAACTCTCCTTTATTTTATTTATTTCTCATTTTTTCTTTTAGTGGTGGTCGAATCTTATGTGGACTACCTACGTATCATGTCCCCGCATGAATCAGGCCATGTGTAGTTCTGGTCGTAGTAAAATATTTTCCATACAAACAACTACCTTTATTAAGCCACTTGAACAAAGTTTACAAACTTTAAAGACGAACAAAACAAAACTTACAGGACTGAGTGACAGACTTACAAAGTTTAACAAAAGAGACTTGAAACAAAGATTAAGAATACACTAATGCTTTAAATTTTCCTGGGGCCTGCGAGGCATCATTCGGCCTTGGTGCGGGTCTTGGTGCGAGATCCCTTTGAAGCCTCTCCAGATTGCTCATTATTTGTCGGACGAATGTCATCACTGCCGCAAGAAAGGTGGTACGGGTCATGTTCTCGCATGCTCGGCATTTTTCCATAATGTAATGTGTGATGTTTATGACCTCTTCTATAATCCTATTTTTCTCCTACAACAGTCGTTCCACCTGTCGATCCTGGGCTTCCAGCATTCGAGAGTTATGTAGGAGTTGATCTTGAAACTCATTCATTTGTTCCTCCATCCGCGTCATCAGGTCATAACAGTGTTTCCTCTCTGTTCTGAAATCTCTGGCTTGCCTGACAATCTTATCTTCGAGAGTGACTATTCTTTCTCTCAGGATGGTGATGGTCTCCTCGTAATCTCTCTTTATCTGCTACATATGAAGTGCCCGCTGTTCTGTCCCCTTTGTCCATCTGGCCCGGATCCTCGTCAGAGTAGCTTCCGATTTTTTCAAGTTCTCTTGACATTCGAGGGCTTTCTTTTCAAGGCTGTTTATGAGTTTTTCATCAGCCTGGCTCCTTTTTGACTTTTTTACAGTTGTCTTCATCTTTTGAATCGGGGCTTGGAGTGCTTACCTCTCTTGTACCCAATTAACCCTTTCTTGCTCAAAATCAGTATGTTGTATGTCCATGGCCGCTTCCAGTATTCCCTTGTCCTCCTGTAAAGTGTCAATTCTAGATTTGAACTCTCGTGCCACTTCTCTTTTAGCATTTCTAACTCTAGACTCTATCTCATTTTCCCAATCAACTGCATGCCTTATGGACCCTTCGGGTCTTTGCTCATGTATAGCCTGGTTGTGAAACCACTCCAGGTATGCAAGGCTTACTTCCCCTCGTTTGCGGTCTGCTACCATTTCATCTATATCAAAAAATCGACCACCAAACCACACCTTTTGTGCATAAGATTCCCTTGGGGGTTCCTCTCATGTGAATTCCCAAACGAATGGATGCATGTCCTTGGTTGGGGGCCTCTTTTATTCTCTCCCTAGCTGACGCATGACGCGTAAGGGTGCGTATGGTTGGAAACCTCTGAAACCCATAAGTATGTAGAAAGGGCGATATGTCGACATGTGCATGACCATAGCGGAAGGTAACCAATAATAGTTCCAAGTGAGTTTATCCGCATCCAGTGATCCAAGTAATTCCTGCCAGGCCCTCACCCCATTTGGAAGATTACAACTTGCGGTCTTGCTTGGATGACAGCGAATGTAATTCAGCCATTTTTCATTGAAATTTATCACTATTGGGTGGTGATAAAGATGATCTATGAACCACATCTGCAGCAAAATGTTGCATCCCTCGAAGTAATCTCCACCTTCTTGGCATTGGGTCAAAGACCGAAAAATGTCTCCCAAAATCATAGGAAGAATGGTATGTTCCTCGCTACTTTGTAAATATGAGACTACCGCTGATAATCGAATTCTGATGCACCCATCACGCTCTGGAAAGACCATGGTCCCTCGAAACGAAATCATGAATGCAAAGATTCTCAACTCCCTCCAAGCGTCGTAACTTAGCTGGTTGACGAATTCTGTGGTTGAGAATTTCTCAAATCCTTTCTCGTCTCCAAACCTGTCATAGAGGTATTCCAATGAAACCCAGCCTTTGTTTAAGCAACCCATTGGGATTTGATGAAGTCATAATTTCTTTAAAAAGTTGTTCACACTCACTTTCCTTCGAGCGGCAGGCTTTTTCCTATGAAGGTCTCTCCCGAATCCTGTGAACCCACCTAATTCTTCCAATGTGGGTGTCATTTCACAATTTTTGAACCTGAAGACATTGTTTGTCGGGTCCCAAAAACCCACCAAAGCCTCAATCAGATCCCTATTAGGCTCAATTCCCATGATGTCTGTGAGGAACTTAAGGTGTTTAAAAACTTGATTTCGTTCTCAGGTAGCAAAACTATTCCACCAATTACAGAGACTGCTCGGGGTCTTATCTCGGATCATGAACATAGGAGGTGTTTTGTCCCTTGTCCTTTTCTGGCCACTTCTTTGTGGAGAACTCATGGTGATCCTAAAAAAAATAAAAATAAAAATTAAGACTCTCGTAAACCATATACAGACTATGACCAATTTTTATATGAAGAGAAAATTGTCATTATTTTCACCATTTTTAAAAAAATATCCGGTGTCATCAACACGGCCTTTCAGCACTTGAAGAATATTTAAAGGTTGTGTTTTGCTAACCGAAGAAAGTTTTTAAGAAATGACTATAGGTAGTTGTTCTTGCAAAACAGTCCTCCGACGCTCTTTTGTAGGCGTTTGGCTATTTTTCCCAAGAATGGCATTACCTTCACTCATGACAAAACAATGACATTTATTTACCCCTATATTTAATATTTTCAAAATAGTTGAACCCGAAATGGGTTGCCTACGTATCCCACATCCGGTGAGAATCAAACTTACGTAGTTCTACCTGACTTGACGGAAATAAAATTAACTATTTTTTTTTTCAAAACAGAAAAAATAATTTTGCTATCATTTTCAAATATTGATTTTCCTTAAAAAAATATTACCTTTTTTTCAAAAAAAAAAAATTTTCTTTTTCTATTTTTTTTCATTTTTCATTAATTCTCCTCTCATTATTTAAAAAGTAGGTCAACGTGCGAATTCGAAGCAAATGAATGCACAAGTAGCAAGTAGGATGCATCATATTGGTCTTTATATTTCGGGTACACTTGTCCTAGACAGACCTAACCCCTGTGTTGAGTCTCCAAAGTCAAAATGTACATGATGCAAATAAGCGTTCCTTCTAGGGATCCAGCATGAGGCTTTGTTATTCTAAGTTAACATCTTATTGGAGAAAGTATCTAGACTGGCTTACTCGAGCGGACAACTCGAGCCGAGAAGGGTCAGTGTACTGGTAGCATTGCTTTCCGACTTAACTGGTGGTGCTCCCCGCCTAAAACATGTGTGACTAAAATCCTTCACCGGGTGCCAAGCACCACGGCTACCTCAAAGCAAGCGGGCTATGTCAAGCAAATGCCCAATTTTAATTTCAAGAAGACTCAGAGGGGGTGCGTGAGAAGGCAGTTTATATACACAGTTCAAACATTATCAAAGCAGTAAAAAAACAACATTTAGCACATTTAAGCCAAAACATCAAATAAAAATCAAATAATAAATAAGCCAAATACAACAATTATTCCAAGCTCGAATTTCTAACCCTGAACTAGTGGTTCTGGGTTCTTCCCCAGCAGAGTCGCCAGAGCTGTCACACCTCCTATTTACCTACTACACCCCGGGGAGAGTATAATAAATGGAGTTTTTCCAACTAAAGGACAAACAAAACGAGATTCATTTATTAAGAGATTCAGAGTCGCCACTAGGGAGATTTATGGTGTCCCAAGTCACCGATTTAAATCCCGAATCGAGGAAAGGGTTAACTCTGTATTACAGTCTGCGAACCAGAAATTCGGGTAAGAAATTCTGTTAACTCAGGAGAAGGGGTTAGGCATCCCCGAGTTTCGTGGTTCTAGCACGGTCTCTCAACTATTATATTCGGCTTAAATTATCTGATTTTAAACAATTATGAACCTATGTGCAAATTTTAACTTTAGCCGCTTGTATTATTATTTTGAAAGATAATTGTAACGTTGTTAAAACACGTCTCGAACCACGTCACATAAATGCACCCGTGGTTTTTGACATATTTTAACATCGTTGAGATTTGGACTTGGGTCACATAAATGTGCACCCGAGTTTAGGAAAGTAGATTATTAAATACACGCCTAAAGTAACTAGCGGATTATTATCTTTGCGGGAGGCCATGAAATTCACTAAATGGCCTGCCCGAATTCTAAATATTTTAATATATACATTTGCTGAGGGCCCCGTAATTTAAGCATTTTTTGTTTGGCGAGGCTCATCTCACTTTATTATTTAAAAGGCAAACCTAAAGTAACTACGATCTTCTATTTCACTTGTCTCTAATAAAAGAGTCCTAATTAATCAATATTATAAATTTCGGGCCTCGAGTTCAAGTCCGGGTTCACGCAAAAGGGGAACCTTTTAGCTAGAACCCGCTACCTAACTTGAAGCCTACCAAAATTATTCCAAACTCTTATGAGTGCATTCAATAATTGACAATAAGGTAAACAATGTATTCTTATTCAATTAACATGATATTGATTACAAGTTAAGAGTCCAAATTCATACTTTGTCCATATCTAATTATCAAACAACTAACTAATTCAAACTAGTCAACAATTGATATTGCATGCTTAATTTAAGTGAACTATTAATACTAACTACTGACCTAGAATTTCCAACACTTACCTTAAAACAATGTACTCAAGGAAACACAGGTTTTGACATTGAAAACTAGCCTTCTTATATTAACTATTACGAAGTTGTTTAGGAAGTACGTTCGGCATAGCATTGAACTCGATGTGGCCATCAGTCACTGATTTCAACTTAATTTCAAGTTTAAATTATTTCTGATTTTTAAATTTTAAACAGAAAATGCTAAACGTAAAACAAGTACTAAATACAACTGATGACTATAAACTAACCGTCCAAATAGTCCAATTAGGTACCAATTATACAGTCCGAGTTTCATTGAATATAGATCTAATTAGACTATATTATCCAATTATATATCATGGATGTTTGATTAACTACAGATGTGTCTTCCAGCAAACAAATGCCTGAATACTTTCATTTCAAGTTCAATCTCGAAGCTACATCAAATTTTAGTTCAAATGTGTACCTGGATGTTGAAAATATAAGAAAACTGAAAAGGAATCAGTAGATGTCCAGCAATTAGCCCAGTAATGAATTTCGTTACCCAGGAGAGATTCAAAATCAAACAGAACCAGAATACTCAAATGCAAAACAACTCAAATAAGCTCAAATGAGCTTGAAATTGAACAAGAACTTCCAACAAGACACTACACAATCAGAATATTTCAAACAACACCAATTCAGCTTGGACTTGATACCATAAATCTTATAAAGCTCCCAGCAGTCAAATCCTGAACCAATAGGAGCAAACGAGCAACTAAACTCGAGGTTGAACTACAAATGCCAATGGAACAGTAACTTCCAGAGTTTTAGAATTTTCAACTTTCCAAACTCTTAGTTTTTAGTTTTCTCTACGTGTTTAGCTCTCTCTCTCTTAATGTTTGTGTTTGGCTCTAATCCAAAACTAGTGTGTTTTCTTCTTCTTCCTCTCAAAGACTGACTGCCTTCCAAGCTCTCTCTTTTTCAATCTCTTACTATTTTTTTCCTGTGTTCTCTCCAATATGTGTCTCTATATAGATCCCTGTGTGTATGTCCTCATTTTCAGAATGTATTCCCACTTTTATATGCTTTCAAAACTCTTTCCTCCTCCTGATTTTCAGCACCAAGTTGACAATTAATTAACTTCTTTTAGTCCTTTAAAACAACAAAATGTATTCCCCACTATTAGTTTTCTTTTTAACTTTTTAATCCCACTTAGAATTGTCTCCATTAAGTTCTATAGTACCTACCTATTAATTAGCAGCATATTCTAAATCCCCAAAATACCTCCTGAAATCCCATGTTTCAGTATCTCAATTCCAGGCAGACCCTGGGTCCAAATGACTCAAAGGGTATAGATGTCCAATTCAAATCCAATACAGGCTTTCCAGCAAGAAATCTAATTAGGGATTCGAATTAAGCTAATTCAAGTTCTAACATTGTCTGTCAGAAAATTAGGATACATGTCGCATATGAACAAACAGACTGGCCCCTAGCAAGGATTAAATCAATGAAGAGGAAAGAAACTGTTTGAATTGCTTGGAACAATTACGCAAGCTGATTAGTAGGGAATAAAACAGCGTTTAAACATGTTGGTTTTAATTATATTAAACTTAGTTATCTTAGGGCCAATCAAATATCAATCTTAAGCACAAAAGCATAGTTAATAAATCTAAAAATCAAACAGAATGGATAAGAAAATCAGAACCTAACCCCACTCGGAAACTAGACTAATCAAGGAAGAATAAGAAAGAGAAGAAACAGAGTCAAAAATAAATATCAAACAAAAAAATAAATAAAAAACTTACCTCAAAACTAAATGGACAGTGTTCTTGACTTAAACTTCGATAATTCCCTGGATTTATGGCTAGAATAAACTTCAATTGTGTGTTCTCAATCGAGAGCACACAACTGAAGTTAATTCCCAACCCCAAACCTTTAAAACTCGAAGATTGTAATTTTGGTTCGAATCTGACCTAATATTCGAACAGTTTGGGGNATAAACTTTAATTGTGTGTTCTCAATCGAGAGCACACAACTGAAGTTAATTCCCAACCCCAAACCTTTAAAACTCGCAAATTATAATTTTGGTTCGAACTCTGACCTAATATTTGAGCAATTTGGGAGGGATTCGAGGGAAACTATTGGTGGATTAGGGGTGAGGGGGTCAAGGAGGTCATAGGGTGTTAGTTTGGGACTGATTGTAAGTGGCGCCGCCATCGGGGAATCTTGTGGCGGAGCTAGGGTTCATCCCTTCGAATCGACATTCGAAAGGTTCCAGTGATGTTCGAAGGAAGGTGTTTGGATATTTGGAATGAGGAGGTGGAGGCGAGGCTAGGGTGTTAATTTGGTGGCCATCAGAGGTGATGCCACCGGACACGGTGGAGGGACTGTCGGTTTTCTAGATATTCGAGAAGCTCAGGTGGGATTCGAAGGAAGTTGAGGGTGGCATGGAGATGGGGAGGTTAAGGTGACAAGGTGGGGCAAATTTGGGGGTCATTGGACACCCGGAATCGTCGTGAGGCGATTTTCGGTAGGCGGAGTGGGGCGGTGTAAGGCGGAGGATGAGGCTGGTCTCTGAGGGTTTGAGAGAGATGAGTGAGGGGGGTCTGAAGGGGGACTGGGTTGGGTTGGAAGGTTATATACGAGATGTGATATTTAACCCAAGCCGTTGGATCAACTGAGATCAACGGTTTGGATTAAATCACTTAAGTAAAACGGAGTCGTTTTCGCTAAGTGGGGGACTGGATCGATCCTGGGCATAATGAGTCGGGTCGTGAGAATCTTACTGGACCGTTCGATAAAAATGATTCAACGATTGAGATTAATCGACTTGAAACGACGTCATTTCATCAATGCTGGAGACGGACTGAACCGTTCGATCTAATGAGATCGACGGTTCATATCAAGTGTGACAAAAACGACGTCGTTTGGATTGGTCGAGATGCTTGACAGGATGGGGCGTTGATTGGGCCTGGGCTGGGGTATTTTTTGTGCAAAATTGGCCTGGATTGGGAAGTTAATTCCTGATTCTGGCCCAATTTGATTTTCTTTTCATGCTCTTTTCTTTTCTTTTATTTTCTAAAATTCTAGTTAAAATAAAAATACAAACCTAAATAAATCCTTGACCAAATTATCCTATACTCTAAGTAGTAATTATCACAAACATAATTAAATACCAAAGAAAACACAAAATTCAACATTAAATACTAAAATGCAAAATACATTATTTTCTGTGGATTTTTTATTTTTGTAAAACAACAACTTACTTAATTAATCCTAAAATATATATTAAATCCTAAATGTAAATGCAACAAATTTTTTGTATTTTTCTATTAATTTAAACAACAAACACACACGCACACATGCTAGCAATTACTAAAAATATTACGAAAAATTCACAAAATTGCACACAATAATACAAACATTTTTGTTTAAATTTTGTGGGAGTAATTCATGTGAGGCAAAAATCACGTGCTCACAGTCTTTACATCATAACTTCATAGCAGCTAAAGTCGAAACAAATCCAGGAAAATAGATTCAAAAAGTAAAACAAACAGTTGATCTAAGTTTCGAATCATAAACGCATGGGCTTCAATTCATGTTTTCATTTTTATTTCCAAGATTCATGACAATCAGCTGAGTTTACAAGGCATGTACCTGGAGAGGTAGCAAATGGAGAGCAGTAGCAAGAAGCAACAATCAACAGTAATTTTCCAACGAATTCCACACCGAGGAAATGATATCAAATCATCCAAGAAGTAGTTTCAGGCAACAAACACCAGTAGAATCCCAAATCAAGCTAAAATAAACCAGATTCAGTACTCAAAACCAACCTAGGAACCTTTAAGGCCTTAAATATTGCACCTTAAGGCAATTTAAACCATTTTTAACCTTCAACAAGCTGGAAATTGAATTTCAGAACCTGAAGCTTTGAGATCACTATACAAATTCAATAGAACAGTGGTTTTGGGAGTTTTTGGACATGAGATTCTCAGGAAGGATTCAATGAAACAGTAGTGATTTTTGGATTTTCTTTTTAGTAGTTTTCAGTAGCTTTTGAGTTTGAATTTTTTTTTTTTGGATTTTCTGATTTCTCTAAGATTTGGAATTTGAATTTCTAAATTTTCAGAGCTCTTGAATCTCTAATGCTTCTAGAAACTTGTGTGAATTTTTCAGATTTCAAAAACTTATGAAACAAGGCAATGAGCATGACTTTTTATAGGCAAAGCTTAGGGCAACCCCCAGATTTCTGTTTTACCCCTAAGTCCCTCTTTTATTTTTTAGTTTTTAGCTAGTTAGTCCCTTATTTATTGGCTAGTTGTCCAAATTATACTACTAAGTTCCTGAAATTCTAATTCGAACCTCATCTAGAAAGTTCTAGGGGTTTCCAATTTAGTTACTCCAATATTCCTTAGTTTGAACCACCCAATATACCCCCGAATACCCTCGAAATTACTTAAGTTTATCAGACCATGGTCTAGGCCAAGTGAACCGGTTCAAATGGGCCAAGGTACCCGGTTCAAATGGGCCTACTGATTTCAAAACAGAACCCAATCCCTATTTACTAATCTGAATTCCCAACTAAAGGCAAAAGAACTCAAATCAAACTAAAGAAAATATCTAAACTAAACTAATTCTAATTAAGGTGGATCCTAGAACTAATTTTATTACTAAACTAATAAGAATAGTGAACAAACATTTCAAGATAAACAATTAAAATAATGAACGGAAGCAACTAAATCAGGTAAAACAAGAAAATCACACAAACAAAAGCAAGTGACGAAAACAAAAATAAACTATGTGATTATACAAAAAATCACAAACCTACAACTAGTGATTCAAATTATGGACGAAGAACACAAAACAAACAAGTGAAATAAAAGAATGACTTAGAAAATAAAGGAAACTTATTAGTTTGGGCTTGAACATAATGAACAAATCTGTTTTGACCTCGAGATGATATAAATCGTCGATTCTTTGTGATGAACGAACGGAACACATCATCTCGAGACGAAACAGGCCAAGGATCTTGGAGGGATGATTTTCGTGTGGATCTTCTGATTTCAAACCTAGAACCTGAAGCTTACATTTGACACTCGAAAGCTTTTGAGGGGATTTGAAGAAATCTAGACAGATATTTGGGATGAAGGAGAGGGGTTGGTCATTGGGTGTTGATTTGCTGGGAAAAGGGTGGTGGCGCCGCCGAGCTCGGTGGAGGAACTCATGGCGGCACCCTAGGGTATCACTGATTTGAGGATTTTGGGTGGGATTTGAAAGAAACCAAGAAATGATTGGTAATGGGAAGAGGGAAAAGAGGCTCTGGTATAATTTTGAGGGTCATCGGAAGTTCGCCGCCGCCGTAAGGCGATTTCCAGCGATAGCTTGTGGTGGCAGGAGACGGAGATGTTCTCTAGGGTTTGAGAGATGGTGAGAAAAGGGGGGGTAAGGGTACGTTCAGACATATATATATATATATATATATATAGTTTTGGACTTCTCGACCGTTGGATCAACAATCCTAGACGGCTGAGATTAATTGAAGGCAAAACGATGTCGTTTTATAGGAGAGGGGTCTGGATCGGATGAGATTTGGGCTTGGACCAGGGTTGGATGGTTTGGTTCATTTGGGCTTTGGGTTTCTGATGGGTCGGCCCAAAATGGGGCATTTTATTAACATACTCAAATTCTTTTTAATTCTTTTTTCATTTTTCTCATTTTTCCATTATTTCAAATTCTTGTAAAAATACAAAATTAAAAAATTAACTGACCTGATTTAATTCTAAAATTAAACTAATTAATTTTCAAAATCAACTAAACCCTAATTTTAAAAGAATACTAAGGAAAAATCAAAATTAAAAGTAAAAATGCAAAAGGACTATTTTTATTATTTTCTTCCATTTTTTGTAATGTTAATTAACTAATAAAACTAAAAATATTTAAATGGGGTCCTAAATGCAAATGCGCTATTTGTTTGTATTTTTTATGAATAATATCAACTAAGAATGCACACAAAAATGCAAACAAACACAAGAATTATGTAATTAATCCTAAAAATCAAATAAATAAAAGAAAATTCCTAATTTTATGTATTCTATAGGAGTAATTTAAGCGAGGAAAAAATCACGTGCTCACAGCTGCCGCTCTTTGCTCAGAGACACGAAGTGTTTTCGGGCAAATATAAATGAGCAACTATGAGAGATTTTTTATGCCCGCTTGACACTCCATGAGAAGCGTTTTGAAAAACGTCTGACCGAACCTTGCTTCAAAGGTTGCCTACATATCCTTAGTTATAAAGGAATTAGGTCAGTGTAGTTCTGGAAGTTTTGGTAGCTGGGACTACCAGAAATTATGATTTCACTGCTGTTGCTGTTGCTACTGCTTGCTGACGTCCTTATTATACCAAAAAAGAAAATCAAACCTAAGCTAGATATGCCTATCAACTATGAGTTACAAGATTCCATCTATAATTCTCTTGAAGCTTGATTTAGGTCTTGGCTGATTTTGCTGTGGACTCCGATCTGAATCTTGATGTTCGCCAGTTGTAGGTGTTGTTTCTTTCTGCAGCCTTGGGTCAAAGTGGGATCGGCGGAGCTTGTGACTTCAATCAAATTTTGAGCAATCCGCACCTTTGTTTGCTTCAACATTTTGAATTCATTTCTTTTTGTTCTTTTCTTCTTTTCCTTTATTCTGGATTGAGACTCATTCTTTCGGTCATCTCGAATCATGTGCCTTGAGGTAAAACCTGTTCGGGCACTAAAACAAATAAACGAATGAAATTTTTCTGCCCCCGTCTTCACTAGGAAAATTTCGTGAGTTAGTTGTGACACATATGTAAGCGATAAAATCAGGATTGTGTATCCTTAGGAATGAAGCCAGGTTATGCTGGGAAATGGCCGGGTTATGCCAGAAAAGAAAAAGGTCCTCGGGTTATGCCTGGGAGGTCCACGGGTTATGCCGGGATAAAAGAAAAAGGCCCTTGGGTTATGCCAGGGTGGTCCAAGGGTTATGCCAGGATAAAAGAAAAGGGTCCTTGGGTTGTGCCAGGGAGGTCCACGGGTTATGTCGGGATAAAAGAAAAATGGTCCTTCGGTTATGCCAGGGAGGTCCACGAGTTATGCTGGGATAAAAAAAAGGCTCCTTGAGTTATGCTAGGGAGGTCCATGGGTTATGGTGGGATAAAAGAAAAATCTCCTTGGGTTATGACAGGGAGGTCCACGGGTTATGCCGGGATAAAAGAAAAAGGCTCATTGAGTTATGCCGGGGAGGTCCACGTGTTATGACGGGATAAAAGAAAAATCTCCTTGGGTTATGCTAGTGAGGTCCACGGGTTATACCGGGATAAAAGAAAAACGCTCCTTGGGTTATGCCGGGATAAAATAAAAAGGGCTCCTTGGGTTATGCCAGGGAGGTCCACGGGTTATGTCGGGATAAAAGAAAAGGGCTCCTTGAGTTATGCCAGGGATACCTAGGGAATTGGAGGCCCTATGCTACCATGATTTTGAATTTTTCTTACTTTTTTTTTATTTAGAAAATGCAGGAAAGAATTTGGAGGAAACTTCCCTTTTGGTCAGTTCCTTGCTGCAAAGCTGTTTCAGCACTTGCGCATTCCTTTTCCCTTTTGGTTGCACCTGCTCCTTTCACGGTTGCTTGGATTGTACCTGTTTCAATGTTTTCAAAAAAAGAACAATTGCTAGTTTGAAACAATAGTTGGTTTTATGGCCTTGATCGTCTCAATTGCTTGACTTCGACCCAGCTTCTATTGAGAACCTCTGCTGCTTGCTGGTTTTGAAGATGAATCTCTTCTCAAACCGAAAGGCTAGACTTTTGGGATTTCATGACGACTCGCCCGTGTGGGGATTAGACCCTTTCACTCTATTCTGCCTTTAAGACCTTTGTCCTCGACTTTCTTTGTCTCTTTCAATAAACTTTGATTTTAAAGCATCCGCCATCATGGCTAGTCGGGATTGGCTTGAGGCACCCGCTGAGGCTGGGTACTTTTCTTTAGCTTTTGTTAAGGAGATCCTTATAAAACCAGTTCTGCCACCTTTTCTTTGTATTAATTTTAGGAACAGAGTTAAACCGAAAGGGAAACAAAAGGCAAGAAGATGAATTTAAAGAGAAGCGTCCCTTTCGAGGAGAAAAGAAGGACTTATCTGGGGTGCATGCAGGCTTCAAATAGACATGACATGCTTCTTGGAATGGATGCCTGACCCGCACAAACTTTCCAAACTTCTCATAAACTCATTGACCCGTGTTTCAGATCCAGGGAATCTTGCGAGGACTCTTTCAATGGTGGGAGATGTCTTATGTTCGACCGATGGTGCCCTTTGCAGGTTTTCACCAATCGACCTCTCTCATTTCTCTCCTCATCGTCGCCCAATAGTGCTCTTTACAAGTTTTCACTAAATGGACTCTCTCATTTTCAATTTCTCTACTCACCGATGCCTTATGGTGCCCGTAGGTTTTCACCGATAAGACACTTTCATTTTATTTCTCTCAATTTGAACTATATTAGATTCCAACAATATTGTTTTTCAATTCCCACACCTTTGCCAATTGATTGGAAGGACTTGGACAAGGTTTTTGGGTAAAACAAATTTTGGACGGAATTACAACTTTGGAACCGTTTTGGTGGGCCCATGGCCGAGCCATTATATCATCTGCCCCAGTTTCATTTTTTTGGGGGACTTTGAATTTTTATTTGATGTGACTGAACCCCAGAGAGAGGTTGCCTACGTATCCTTTCGAAGTCAAGTCAAATGTAGTTCAGGGAAAATATTTGTTTTTGTTGTTTTTTATTTATTTATAATACTTTCGAGTTCCAAAGAGGGTAATCAAGGAAGAGTTACTGGATCAAATGGGTTTGCGAAGGGTTGATAGTGTTTAGATAGCAAGAAGGAAAGCCTTCGTCATCTCAACTGTGCAAAGTCATCACCATAGAGGTATTATACATAGTACATTTTTACTGCGTCCGCATTCACAGCTGCTTAGGGATCATTTCCTTCGATGTCTCCTAGATATAATGCTCTTCTCGGCAATATTTTTCGGATGATGTATGGACCCTTCCAATTAGGAGAAAATTTTTCTTTTGCTTCCTGGTGATGAGGGAGAATGCGTCTTAACACGAGTTGTCCTACTTTAAAATTCCTGGGGCGCACTTTCTTGTTATAAGCGCGGGCCATTTTTTGTTGGTACAACTGCCCGTGACAAACCGCGGCCATTCATTTTTCATCAATTAAGGATAACTGTTCCAGTCGATTCTTGACCCACTCACTATCCTCAATTTCTACTTCAACAATTATCCGGAGTGAAGGGTTTCTACCTCTGCGGGTATAACAGCCTCAGTTCCATAGACCAACAAATATGGGGTTGTTCCTATCGAAGTACGCACCGTGGTGCGATATCCCAATAATGCAAAAGGCAGCTTTTCATGCCATTGTCTGGAGCTCTAAATCATCTTTCTCAAAATCTTCTTAATGTTCTTATTTGCTGCTTCAACAGCACCATTGGCTTTGGGTCGGTAGGGAGTGGAGTTTCTATGCGTTATTTTGAATTGTTCGCATACTTCTTCCATCAAACGACTATTTAGGTTGGTAGCATTGTCTGTAATGATAGTTGCAGGAATGCCGAAGCGGCAAATAAGATTAGAGTGCACAAAATCTACCACAGCTTTCTTGGTGACTGACTTGAGAGTGATGGCTTCAACCCACTTCGTGAAGTAGTCAATAGCGACTAATATGAATCTATGTCCATTTGAAGCTTTTGGCTCGATTGACCCAATGACGTCCATGCCCCAGGCAATGAATGGCCAAGGTGCTGACATAGGATGCAGTTATGTTGGAGGTGCATGAATCAAATCACCATGCACCTGACACTGATGGCATTTTCGGACAAAACTGAAGCAGTCCTTCTCCATAGTTATCCAATAATATCCTGCCCGAAGGATTTTCTTTGCCAAAATATACCCATTCATATGAGGTCCGCACACTCCCGTATGTACCTCATGAATAATTCTTCCAGCTTCCTCGGTGTCAACACATCTCAACAAGTTGAGGTCCGGGGTCCTTTTGTATAAGACATCACCACTCAAGAAGAAACCACTCGCATGTCGTCTGATGGTTCTCTTTTGATATCCAGTAGCTTGCTCAGAGTATTCTTGCATTTTCAAAAACCTTTTAATGTCGTGATACCATGGCTGGATGGTTGGATCCGCTTCAATCGTGTTACAATAACCATTCCTTTCCTTGATTTGAATTTCCAAAGGATTAATATGGGCATTACCTGGGTAAGGCAGCATCGAAGCCAGAGTGGTAAGTGCATCAACTAATTCATTGTAACACCGAGGGATGTACCTAAATTCTATCGACTTAAACCGCTTGCTGAGATCTTCCACATGTTGCCGATAGGGAATGAGCTTAACATCTCGTGTCTCCCACTCTCCTTTGGCTTGCCAGATAATCAAATCTGAATCCCCCATGATCAACAACTCTTCATCGTCTTGATCAATCTCCATATTCATGCCCATGATGTAGGCTTCATACTCAGCAGTATTGTTCATGCAGAAGAACCAAAGCCTAGCTGTAGCCGGGTAGTGTTGACCAGTAGGTGAAATCAAAACTGCTCCAATTCCCACACCTCTAGCGTTTACCGCTCCATCAAAGAACATTTTCCAAGCATGAGTGTCTTCGGAGATTGCTTTTATTGAATTTACCTCTTCATCTGGGAAGTAAGTGCTCAATGGTTGGTATTCTTCGTCAGTCGGATTTTCAGCCAGATAATTTGCCAACACCTGGGCTTTCATCGTCGTGCGAGTGACATAGACTATGTCAAACTTAGTTAGTAGAATCTGCCACTTTGCTAACCTCCCTGTGGGCATTGGTTTTTGGAATATGTACTTCAATGGATCCAACCTGGTTATGAGGTAGGTGATGCAGGCTTACATATAATGTCTTAGATTCTGAGTGACCCAAGTCAAGGCGTTCTTTCCAACTGAGTATATTTTGCTTCATAACTGGTGAAATTCTTACTCAAGTAGTAGATTGCATGTTCTTTCTTCCTAGTTACATCGTGTTGCCCGAGGACACAGCCGAAAGAATTTTCCAATACTGTCAGATACAAGAAAAGAGGTCTCCCTAGCTCTGGTGGGACCAAGACTGGAGGATTTGACAGATATTCTTTGATCTTGTCGAAAGCTTCTTGACATTCATCCGTCCACTTGACTGCTGCATCTTTCTTCAATAGCTTGAATATGGGCTCACACGTGGAAGTCAGTTGAGCAATGAACCGACTGATATAGTTTAATCTGCCCAACAAGCTCATCACATCCTTCTTAGTTCTCAGAGGAGGCAAATCCCAGATAGACTTTATCTTTGTTGGGTCTAACTCGATAACCTCTCTTGCTGACTATGAAGCCCAGAAGTTTGCCCGACAGAACTCCAAATGCACATTTAGCCAGGTTCAGCTTCAGATCATACTTGCACAACCGCTCGAAGAACTTTCTCAAATCTCGAACGTGGTCATCCTGAGTTTGGGACTTGATGATTACGTCGTCCACATACACCTCTATCTCCTGATGCATCATATTATGGAAGATGGCAGTCGTGGCCCTCATATAGGTCGCTCCAGTATTCTTCAGACCAAATGGCATAACTCGGTAACAGTATTTACCCCAAGGTATGGTAAAGGCTGTTTTCTCTGCATCTTCTTCATCCATCAACACCTGGTGATATTCTGTGTAGAAATCCATGAAGGACTGTATCTCATGCTTGGCGCAGTTATCAACAAGGATGTGGATGTTGGCCAATGGGAAATTGTCTTTGGGACTTGCCCTGTTCAAATCTTTATAATCTACACACACCTGGGTTTTCCCATCTTTCTTTGGAACTGGGACTACATTAGCCAACCATGTAGTGTACCTAACTACTCGGATTACCCCCGTTTTCAACTATTTCATGATTTCTTCTTTGATCTTATCACTGATGTCAGTTTTAAACTTTCTTTGCTTTTGCTGGACCGAGCGGCAATCGGGGTAGGTTGGCAACTTATGCACCACTAGATCAACACTCAACCCTGGCATGTCGTCATATGACCAAGCAAACACATCTTTAAACTCAAACAGGAGTTGGATTATTGCATCTCGAGTTTTCTTATCTGTGTGAACGCTTATTTTGGTTTCCCGGATTTCCTCATAAGTTCCCAAGTTAACTGGCTCAGTATCATTCAGATTTGGCTTAGGTTTATTCTCAAATTGTTCTAGTTCTCGATTTATTTTCCTAAAATCCTCTTCTTCATCATATTCCCGTTCTTGGTTCATTATTTCACAATTAGACGACGTGTTTGGATCTGAGCATGAAGTTCGCAAGCATATCATGTTATTTAAAGCCATATTATTATAACTGAAAAGAAAAAATAAAAGAGGAAAATAAAGAAAATCAGAAGGAATAAAGAGAAAAACGAACAATGAAATATTGATTTCATTTCTTGGAATTGGGAAGATTATAGGGTTTACATTGGGAATTTAAAGACAAGAAACTAAAAAAACATCCGAGTTACATACTGGAATAGCTCGGGATGTAGAAAAAGTAGCATGACAGGTCTATCGGGACTCCCTCCTGATCGGAAATGGTGTAGCCTTCCAATTTTGAAGCTTGGCGTTTGGTCCCATATATAGCACTTTAGTGGTACTTGTGCCCTCTCTCGGCTGAACCATGTGGGTTTCGTAGAGTATCTTCCTCATTTCCCCACATATTTCTTCAATTTCTTCAGTCGTAAAGGCCTCATCATTCCCTTATTCACTGTACTTTGGCTTGACAAAGGTCTCATACATATGCGGTAGCGGTTGAGGAAAACCCCATCCTTCATTCTTTCTCTCATCTGCCCATCCTACATCATCAGGGGTAGGCAGGAAACCTATCCCGAAGAACTTTTCAGTTGTAGGCAGAGTCACTGGCTCAGATATTCCTTGCATAGATTTTCCAAGTCCCTTTCCTGGCTTGAAACCATGTCTGATCATTTCCTTGGCCACCATAATCGAGGCATTGGATAGGAAAGGTTGAAATCAAGGGTTTCCTTCTTCATGTTGATCCGCCAACACAACCTCGAATGTTTGGTAGACTATGTGCTCACTACCCTCCTTCGCTTCTAGGCATGTGACAGATGGGTCCCGATAGATCGACTGTTCATCGTCTCCATGGACCATAATTTCCTAATCCTCATATTCAAATTTCAACATTTGGTGGAGGGTAGAAGGTATAGCTCCAACGACATGGATCCAAGTCCTTCCTAGAAGAAAATTATAAGACGTATTCATATACAACACTTGGAATGTCACCTCGAAGTCCACCGGTCCAATGGTCAAGATTAGGTCAATTTCCCCGATGGTATCTTTTGATGTCGTCAAAGGCTCTCACACAGACATTATTGGGACGAATCCTTCCAGTCTCGATTTCTATTCTCTGAAGTGTCGAGAGTGGGCAAAATGTCAACACCCGAGCCTCTGTCTACCATGACTCGCTTTACATAATATCCCTCACACTTGACAGTCAAGTGCAAGGCTTTGTTGTGAGCAGCTTCTTTTGGAGGCAAGTCATTTTTGCTGAATGAGATTTGATTGACAGCAAAGAATCTTTCCGCCATTCTTTCAAGTTGTTCCACCGAGGTTTCAACTGGCATGTAGACTTCATTCAGAGTTTTCATTAACACCTTTTGATGCTCAGGGGACTTCAACAGTAATGACAGTAAAGACACTTGTTCAGGACATTTTCGCAACTGATCGACCACCTCATAGTCGGCCATTTTCATCTTTTGAAAGAAAACTTCTGCTTCATTAGCACTCACATGTTTCTTAGGCGGGAAACGCCTTTTAGTAGCGTTGTTGACCTCTTCCACGTTTGAGTACTTTTCAACGAGAACATTTTCTGGAAGCTCTCCCAAGATCTCTTTTCCTTTATATGTAACCACCGTCTGATGATAATTTCAGGGCATTGCAGTAGGATCTGTCATAGGCTTCTATGGTGCGCGTCCAATAACCACGGGCTCGTTCGGCCTCGATGGCTTAATTGTCCCCCGCACCACATAAGCTCCCTTGGGTACGTACATCTGGGCTCCTCTTCTCAGTTCAAATCTCTTTGGAGGGCTCAAAATCAACTGCTTTTCTTCACTGCCCAATGGGACATAGAGAATTCCCTCTTTGGGAGGCATTGCCTTTGTTCCTGTTTCAACTTTCTTTTCTGGTTCCGTCTTGATGACTTTGTTCTTCTTTTCCCCTCTATCTTACTTCGGGGCAATTTTCGGCTTTCTCTCAGCATCAATAATGGCAATTATAGCCTTCAGTGCTGGGTCAAATTCTTTATCTTCACAAATCATTCCAATTACTAGCCCATTGTTATGGGCTGGCAGTGGGTTATTAGTCACGTTGGGGACATCCTCATCCCTTAGAACTATCTTTCCTTGCTCTATTAAGTCTTCCACGGCTCTTTTCAACGTCCATCAATTTTCTGTATCATGCCCCTCAGCTCCTGAATGATAAGCACATCGGACGCCCCGCTGATAGGAGGGTGATTATAGGTTTTGCCTATTTGGAGGTATGGGTTGCAGCAAATTCATTTGAACAAGCTTCGGGAACAGACTAGAGTAGGGTTCACCGATTGGTGTAAAATTTGGTCTCCTCGATGGTTCCCGAGGACGGGAGTTATTTTATGGAGGACGAGGGTTATCGTGGTTTTGGTGAGGAGGCTGGTTTCTTTGAAATGGAGCTTGGTCTCTATTGGCCTTTTGTTGCGGTCGTACAAAAGGTTGAGCATTCATGACCGCATACGGTTGAGGAGCATAGGCCATGTCTTGATGAGGGTAATAGTGCTGAGGGGTTCTTTCTGAAAACATGGGTCTAGGAGTGCAGTGTCTTCTGGCATGCGAAGCCGCCATGGATGTTTCCTCTCTCTTCTTACCCTTTGCCACTCCTCCAGACCCTCCTTGGATGGCTTGGGAGGTTGCTCTAATAGTCGATTGGCTCAGAATTCTTCCCGTTTTCAATCCATTCTCCACCATTTCACCAATTTTAATAGCATGCGCGAATGGTTTGCCCATAGCTGACATCATATTCTAACAATAATCAACTTTCTGAGCTTGAAGAAATACCATGACCATTTCCACCTTGTCCATTGGAGGTTTCACCTTCGACACTTGCTCGCGCCACTTAATTGCATATTCCCGAAAACTTTCTGAGGATTTCTTCTTTAGATTCGCCAAGGAGTTCCTGTCTGGCACAATGTCTATGTTGTACTGAAATTGTCGAACAAAATCTCTAGCAAGATCATCCCAAATGTGCCATCGAGATATGTCCTGATCCATATACCATTCTGAAGCTATGCCCACCAAGTTTTCTCTAAAGTAAGCCATTAACAAATCCTCTTTTCCGCCAGCCCCACTTTATTGGTTGCAATACTTTTTAAGGTGAACAATAGGGTCGCCATGCCCATCATATTTCTCAAACTTCAGCGTTTTGAATCCCATTGGCAGGTGCACGTGAGGGAACATGCACAAATCAGTATAGGCAACACTTTTCTGCCCGCTTAAACCTTGCATATTTTTAAAGCTCTGCTCCAAACTCCTCATCCTTTTTGCCATCTCATCTTGTTCAGGAGCTATTAGAGAGTTATCTTGTCTGGGTGTGGACTCAAACAGGGGTGGCTGAGAGTAAGTGTATGTGGGATATTGAGGGGGATCCGCTTGAAAAATAGGAATTTGGAAAGTGAAGGCCAGGGGATCAAAAGCGAGCCTAGGTAGAGAAAGCTGTGTGGTAGCAGAGCATGGTGGAGTGGTAAAGATATTGGGAGCTACTCCTGATGTGAACACCTGGGGGCGTACCTCAGAAGGTGTTCCTACAAAGTGAGCAGACATGGTTGGTTGTCCCAATGGAGTATTCAGATGAATGATGGAGATGTTAGAAGTACCCCCGGATCTCGGGAACAACTCAGGAAAGCCAGGGATATCATTTGGAGGCTCTCTTACGTTAGTCCATGCATCCCACATCTCCATAACTCGGAGACGTAATATCTGGTTTTCTTCAGCTGTGGCAGATTCGGAGGTCGGGATCCCTGAGATGGGGCTATCTTCGGTGATAAGAACCGGTGGAAAGTTCATTTCAAACGACATTTCTATACTTCCTTTTGATCTGGTAAAATATTGATGCGATGCCAGTTTACCAAAAAGCAGCCACCGTTTCTAATAACCTAAGCTGGAATACAACAGCAATAATGGTTAGTTTGAGACAAGTGACAGATAGGTAATCACACATAGGGTGTGATGCACTTATACAGTTAAACGAATATCTACATGTTTGCCACGGTTGCATGCGTCATCCCTGCTTTTCTTCCCGTTTCTTTTCTTTTGATTTGTTTTTCCTTGATTTTCCTTTGCTTTTCTGGTTTTCTCTCACTTTGATTTTTCTTTCCTCTCCATTTTCTTTTCTTCCATGGTTTTCTTATTTTCTCTTTTCTGCGTTTCTTTTCCACTCTTGTTTTCCCTTTTATTTCCTTCCCTCGTATATTCTTGTTCCTTAGGGTTACGGTCGAATCTTATAGAGATTTCCTACGTATCATGACCCCGCATGAATTAGACCAAGCGTAGTTCTTGTAAATAAATTCAAAAATAAGGAAATAATTTTTGGGATTTTTCAATTTTTAATTAATAAAACTTTGATTACAAAGATACTAGACTATTTGTTTTTCTTAGAAGGTAAAATTACAAAATAGACTCAAAATAATAATATACAGACTCTATAACTAGGAATACATTAAAGCTTCAAATCCTGGGGCACGCGAGGCGTCATTCGGCATCATCGTGGGTCTACGTGCAAGACCCCTTTGTAACCGCTCCAAATCATTCATAACTTGCCGAACAAAGATCATTACTGTAGAAAACAAGGTAGTGCGACTCATTCTTTCGCCTGCTTGACATTTCATGACAATGTTATCCGCAATGGCTAGAATTCTTTCTCTGATCCGGCCCTTTTCCTGAAGTAGTCGACTTATCTGTTGGTTGCGAGTCTCTAGCACCTGGGAGTTGTGAAAGTGATGGTCTTGTAATAGCTTCATTTCTTTCTCCATCTCGGCCATTAGCCTATAGCACTGTTCCCTCTCAGCCTGAAATCCCTTGTACCGCTGGGCTGCCTCGTCTTCAAGGGTATTCATTTTTCTTTTCAGATTAGCAATGGTTCCCTCATAATTTCTTTTCATTTGTTGCACAAATTGGGACTTTTACTCTGTCTTCTTTGCCCATTGTGCCCCGTTATTTTTCATATTCCCTTCAGATTTCTCCAACTTTTCCTTGCACTCTAAGATTTTCCCTTTTTTCAACCTCTCATCGGACCGACTTCTTTCTTGATTTTTAGCAGTTATTTTCATTTGTTGGATTTGAGCCTGAAGAGCCTCATTCTCTTGGGTCAGTTTCTTTTTGTCACCTTCATCGGCTGCGGCTTGTAAGCTATTTTCAAATCGGAGATCCTGAACCTGCTTTTCCAATGCTCTTATTCAGGCCCTGTATTCATTCTCTTTGGTTAGCCAATCCTATTGTACCAGGGCCCCATCAGTAAATTGTTGTACATGTGGCCTTTTGGTGGATCTCTCAGGAATTTGAAATCTTTTGCCAAACCAGACCAAGTACTTTGGGTCCACTTCGCCTTTAGCCTAATCCCGTACTATGGTTTTTAGGCTCAAGATACCTACATTCATTCCATATTTGGCGAATTTTCCCCTCGAGAAATGCAACTTTCGGGCCTAGTTCAATGACTTATTTGCTTAGATCTTCATCACCGTGGATGGTTTGGAATCTTCCCAGTTGCCGCAAGACCCGGTAGGGAGCATAGGGTTGGATACTCCGAATGCCCATCAAGAGAATATAGGGTATTTTAGCTGATATGCATACTGCCTCAATAACGGGAAGCCACCCAAAAGTCCACTCAATTTTGTCAGCAGTCAGAGATCTCAAACATGATAGTCAAGCCTCAGTACCCTCAAGGAATTCAATGCCTGTTACTCGGGTTTTAAATTCGTCAATACAGCTCAACCCGGTAAAACCATAGATCATGTACCCAGTCCGGTGACAGAGATGCTCTTGTATCTATAGTTGTAGTAGCATATTGCAACCCTGAAAGAATTTACCCCCTTCTCGGACATTTGGTCAAAGCTCGATATATTTCAGCCACAATCAAAGGAACCACCGTGCTGTTGGTTTTCTTTATAGCCACATCCAGCGTTCCCATGAGGCCAATATCTATGTGACCATCTTTTCGGGGAAAAATCACGACTCCCAAGAAAGCTACCATGAAGGCTAAACCCATGCGTGCCTCCTACTTATCTTTCTTTCCAGCGTGTGTTAAACCAGTGTTGGGCTCCTCAAAACCTTTCGGGTTGCAATATCGGTGGTACAAGAAATGGAGAGTGCAATACCCTTCTGATAAATTCTAATCCTGAACATCCCGGCTGATACTCAATAAGTCCAAAAATTTGTGTAGAGTTACCGGTCTCAGTGCCAATGGGTATCAACCTCTAAGGTTTCCGTTAAGTCTTGCATACCCTACAACCTCTTCTAATGTCGGTGTAATTTCGAAGTCCGAGAACCTAAACACGTTGTGAGTTGGGTCCCAGAAAGGTATCAGTGCTTCAATAATATCCGATCTTGGCTTAACGTTCAATAATCCGACCAGGCCAACCAGAATCTTCCCCACTATTCTTTGCTACCCTTTCCTAGGTCATTCTACCACATGTGGATCTTCAAAGTGATATCACTCAGGACTGAGAAGGATTCAATGTCAACTGTACTCATCCTGCACATTTATTTAAAATGACTCAAGGCTTTATTTTGAACCAAAAAGAAAAAGTGGCTATTTTTCAAAATAATTATTTTAAGAAATACAAAGACGTGGTTTTGCGGATACGTCCTTTCAGCACTTCGAGGGAAGAAGATTTTAAGGTTGTGCCCGCTAACCATTTAAAAATAACTCGTGGTGGTTGTTCTTGCAAAAAATATCCTTTCGGCGCCCTTGTGGGACATTCAGCTTATTTTAACAAGAATGACATCAGCCGACCTATTTGTGACAAATATTTAAAAAATTTGTTATTTTTTGGTTATTTTTTGCAAAAAGGGAAGTTGGACTCGATGATGGTTGCCTACGTATCTCACATCTGGTGAGAATCAAACTGGCATAGTTCAGACAAAACATTTTTCAAAACCAACTATTTTTAAGAACAAAATTTTTTCTCTTTTTCTTTTTCTTAAAAAATCCGGCAGAGTTTCGGTACTATTTGGATTTTGGCTTTTCCAAAACAAGTGGTTACCCTCATTTAACCCCTACACTGCTATTTCCTTTCAACTCTCTCCTATTATTTACAAGCCGGTCAATATGCAAAGCCGAGCAAATAAATTCACAAGTAGCACGTAAGATGCATCATGATGGTCTTTTCATTTCACGTCACCTGTTCTAGACGGACCCAACCCCTGTGTTGAGTCCCCTAAGTCAAATGCACATGATGGAAACAAAAGTTCCTACTAGGGATCCGGCATGAGGCTTTGTTATACTAGGTTTAAGCCCTGGGTTTATTGTTCTAGACCTGGCTTACCCGAGTGGACAACTCGAGCCGGGAGGGGGGGCAGCGTACCGGGGATACAGAAGCTCTGCCGGCTTAGCAACTTATCTGAACCTCGTTCTACATGGGATATGACTCTAAACAGAAGAGAAGCTACACGAAGTGCACCCTTCTCCATGATGTAGAAGACTCAGAAAGAGGAAGGGCTTCGTAGCAGTTTATATATACAATTCAGCAAATATCAAAGCGGTAAAGCATTTAGCACATATAGCATGGAACATCTAGAAAAATCAGATAAAGCCAATTATAACAATTTTTCCAAGCTCGAATTCTTAGACCCTGAACCGAAGTTCTGGGTTTGTGTCCCCAGCAGAGTCGCCAGAGCTGTCACACCTTCTTTTTTACACACCTACCCCGATGGATAGTATATAAGGGAATTTTTCCAATTAAAGTGACATTATTCGAAATGAGATTATTTATTCAATTTATTCAGAGTCGCCACTTGGGATAGGTTTGGCTTTTGGTGTCCCAAGTCACCGGTTTATCTTCAATCCCAAATCGAGGAAATTTCGACTTCCCGAATGGAGTCTGCGGACCAGAAATTCTGAATAAGGAATTCTGTTGACCCGAGGGAAGGTGTTAGGCACTCCTGGATCCCGTGGTTCTAGCACGGTCGCTTAAACTATTTTAATTGGCTAAAAATCTGATTTTAATACATGTCATCCTGTATGCAATTTTAAAATTATTTACCCCTTTTAATTGATTTTTTAGGAAGTTGAACGTCGTTTAAAATATATTTTTGGATCACGTCACATGAAATGCAGCCGGATCCTCGACACATTTTATTCAACGTTTTGGGATTTGGATTTGGGTCACATGAAATGCACACCCAAATTTAGGAAGGTAAGATTATTAAAGAACGCTCCTAAAGTGACTAACATGTTATTAACTTTGCTGGAGGCCATGAAAATTTGCTAAATGGCACGTCCTAGTTCTAAAATATTTTTAATGATGTAATTTAAAGAGGGCCACGCAGTTTGTGATTCCATTTGGCGCGACGCACCTCAAATTATTTTAAGGAGATCCTAAATGAACTATTATTTTTCTATTAATGATTGTCTCTAAAAGCCTATGAACTAATTAACATTATTAATTACTATTATTAAAAACATACAAGGAATTCGGGCCTCAAGCTCAAGTCCACACTTGAACAAAAGGAAAACCTCTTAATTCAAAATGTGCTACTTAACTTGGAAGACCCAAAATTATTTTTAAATTTAAACAAATATCCTTGATTGAGGCCCTAAGCATTTTTTTCTTCGAAATTGGCCCAAGGAACAATAAGATCGGTGAGATCATGACAAGTTGTCCAACATTGGGCCTCAATGCTAGCCCATACTGGATAGATACTGGGCAGCCCACATTTAGAGGAAAATATCACTTCACCAAATGGGTGGTCCTTGGGCTGATTATGATACGACTGGGCCCAAATTTTACCAGTTGACTTAAGCAGCTGAGAGGGTCCATTTAAATCAAACGTGTTGACTCTTGAATTTAATATACACATAAGATTCATATAAAAATTGCCCAATGAACTAATTTTTTTTTTTTTTTTTTTTTTTTTTTTT